>JANIJG010006812.1:102428-115972 GCA_024611175.1 Megaceryle torquata
TGACCTAGTTGGAGATGTCCCTGCTTATTGCAGAGGGGTTGGACTAGATGACCTTTAGAGGTCCCTTCCAACCCAATCCATTCTATGATATAAGCCTGTTTTCCATTTTCTACTGAGTATCAGTGGACATCAGACTAAAAATGTAAGTGAAGTCAAAGTCAGCTCTCTTTAAGAGGCTGCCAATTTGCTCATGACCTATCTATGCACTGTGAAAACAAACTCTATATACTACTAGAGTGCCTGAATCTTTTTGTTTTAGGGTTTGGGGACCACCACCAGTACAAAACAGCTGTGAACACAACATGCAATCTGCTGATTCACACGGGGCATTTCTACCATCATTTGCTTTGCTTCTCTGTGTCACTGTCTCCACCATGACAGCAACTGTGAGGGGTACAAGCAGTGTTGTTTGGAAGCCTGGAACTATTTGGTCCTATTCCTTACTTATCAAGCTTAGAACCTAAAATGTTCTAATAGGCACAAACCATCTGAGAAAGGAGCGGGGAAAGAAAAAGAATGCTGAAAAATATCAAACCTGGATTCTCACCTCCCTTATTTTTCTAGCAGGAAACTGTAAGAAATACATGATTTTCTTAGGTAGTCATATACTGCCATTTAATCAGTTATGCCATATATTACAAGGCTATCTTTCCATACCAAGGAAAATAACTACCCAAGGTTAAATACCTATTGTCTTACCCAGAAGTAGCCTCACAACAACCATTTCTCAGCGCTTCCATTGATGGAAACACTACCGAGCAGCGATGTTCTCCTTTTGGTGGAAAGATCATACAGCCTGTAAGTCTGCAAAACTTTTTTGAGAGGAATATGAAATGGCATCTTCAAATAAAAATTGTAATTGTTTTCCTAAATAAAACTTAGCCCTGCTCAGAAAAACAAGGTGATAGAGCTCTCAATACGTGGTTGTTTATTGCTCAGGAGAGCAATTTGGGAAATGCTGGAAGAATGATCTATCAACAGAAAAGACTGAAGTAGATGAAATCCAATAGAATGACAAACCTGAAAATCCTCAAAAAAATCACAGGTAGCTTTCTAGCCCTTTCCTTCAAATGAAAACATACCACAGATCTCTGATAAGTCCTGGAAGAATCTGGAAATAAGTCCGATCTGGTAATAAATTGGAATACAATATATCTATTTTCCTTTCTCCCGATTTTTCCAAGGAATTGACTCTTCAGTGCATCCATGATATCACCACTGTGTGCTGGGCTATGTATAAATCATGGCAAAAGAGAGATACCGACTTAAAATTCCCAAATACATGCAGATGATTTATGAGGACAGGTTCCATAGCATAATTAAAGGGCCATGGGCTTCCACATTACTTTGGCTTTTGTACAGCATTAGCTAGGATCACAGCCCAAGGTTTGCAAGGGCTAAGAAATTATTTCAGTTCCCTAATTTATGAATTATGGTTTTGGACTTGCTTTCCTTGTTCTCTATTTACACATCTGAGAGAAGTCCAATAGTCAGCGATGCATCTTTTTACATGTTTTGTGAGAGGTGAAAAAATAAAACTCTAATTAACTTCTGTTGGTTAAAACCTTGTCTGAGTAAGGTTTAGCATTCGGAAAAAAAGGGGTAAGGAAATACATATCTAAATTTTCCTATTTGTGTGAAACTTGTTCCACTTGGTGCGAAAAGTCATTTGTGAAGTTGTATCTATCACATATTCACATACATATCATAGAATCATGCTGGTAGGAAGAGACATTTAAGATCATCAAGTACAACCATTAACCCAGCACTGCCAGGTCACCACAAAACATGTCCCTAAACACCTCATCTACACATCTTTTCAATACCTTCAGGCATGGTGCCTCCACCACCTCCCTAGGCAACCTGTTCCAGGTGCTTGACAACCTTTTTGGTGAATACATTTTTCCTAATATCCAGTCACTCTGTTAAAGCTTCCACAATTAGAATAAAGTGAAGACTCATATGTGGATGGAAAAAAAAACAACAAAACCCAAACTAAAAAGCCTGGCAAACAACTTCCTGTGTAATCACACTTAAGCTGATGGCAATATTGGAAGCTCTGTATTAGGAAAGTTTTACTAGAAGAGCAGGAAAGCCACAGGAACAAAAGACTGATGTTGTCATCATCATCATTAGGGACAAAAAAAAAAAAAAAAAAAAAAAAAAGAAAGGAGGCACAGCATGGGTGTCACTACCTAAATTTATAAAGCTTTAGTGAATGCCTTCCCATTGTGCACAGGTGACATCATGGCCCTACCCAGATACTTCTTTTAGGAGCTCATATTGAATGGTGGTGTGAGAGTACAAACCCCAAAGGCTACCAAGTCCTAACCACAAAAATAACTTCTCTTTTTGGATGCAATGTTGAGAGAAAAAACTTTAATTGCCTTACTTTGAAAGCACCAAAACCAAGCAAACTGTGTCTTGCATCATGTGTCTTTCTAGTGGAATGCTGTGTAAAAAGAAATTCGTAGCTCAACTCCTAGATATAAACATCATCCAAAAAATACACACTCTAACTCATTAGACCACAGAGATAATGAATAGCTAAGCCATTTTAAATACATACATCATAAATTAAGAAATCTATGTGGTTTTAATATATATATACACACATATTTCTGTGTATCTATATGCATACATGCATGTAAAACACTATATGCATACTATCCAGCTACCTGGAAGCCTCGGTGAAAACCTTTTTCAAAGACACAGTAAAATAAGAAACTAACACCTACACTGTGGAATTAGGATGTCCCATGATTTAGGATGTCTAAGTTACCATATAGCATCAGAGCAAAGTAAATCTCTCTTACTTCAATATTCACATGCTTAATGTGGAATTGAATTGCTTTTATTTTAGATTTTCTTCACATAACTGTTGAAGCAGAGAGAGAGAACTTGACAAATTGAGAATAATAATTTAAAAGTAAAGTAACCAACCAGGAAAAATGCAGGAGGGAAAAGGACAAACACAGTTAAATGTCAAAATAGTTTGCTGTAAAATAAAGCATTATTATACCTGCAATGATGTCATCCATCTGCTCCAAAGCTGCTTCCAGCATATGACTAGCATCAGAAGCCATCATCTGTGATTTCTTCAGACCTTTATTCTTTCTACTGAAAAGACAGATGAAACCCTGTGTATTACACTAAACCAGACTTGACAGAAAAATACACGGAATTTTTACCTTATAAATTAAGCCACATAAGAAAAAAAAAATCCACTAGCAAAAATACAGCCTAGTAATACAAAATCTACAACGTTGTTCCTATTCTTGACAGCTGCTTTGGGATCTCTGAGGTTGTCATTCATTGTAGATTTTGGTTGTTTGTTTTGGTTTGCTTTTTTTTTTTTTAAAGAGATTTTACTAAACGAGGAAATACACACGGAAACAAAGCCCAAACAACCTCAAATCCCAGAAGCTTGAGATTCACCTTCCCCTCATCCTTCACAAAGGTTTCCTAGATGCAGAGGTCTGTGCGTTTCAGCCTCCTGCACCATGGGGAAAACAAGGATTGATGAGGTTTCAATGAAGGAATGAAGACATGGCAAAAGACATGCTTAACCTATAAGCAGAACTCTGTTGGCGCTCTGCTTTTAAACTGCTGCCTTAAGAGTAAAGACAATGCTGAAATCATTTTTACCCCTCCCTTCTACACTCCCAATCCATCTTTCTACCACTTCTTTCACAAGACTGAAAGTACGTTTCTTTCTGTTCCAGTAACCAAGTTGTCCCAAGTATGAGGTTTCTCAAGTTACTGCTGCCTCTTTAAAACAGGATTGAAGACGTTCATGAATCTTGCCATCCAACATTACAGATAACCAAGTGTTCCAAAATTAGTCTCTATTTGCGAGTTGCTGTTCCTGGACTCTTAGTCAAATAGCAGTTGCTATTGTCAACAGATGACATTTCAAAGGGGAAAAGAAATTATGCTGTCCATGTCACTGCCTGGGAGAAAATTCTGTCTGAAATAAGGTCTCTTTGCACAGAACTTGACTGATGAAGTCTGAAACCAGTGAAGTATGAAACCACCCACCTGATCCAATGCTGTGGGCTGCATGCCAGCAACGATCGTACGGTTGTGGGGCTGATTATTTCAATGCCACTGAACTTTCACTAGTCTGTATTATCATGCAATTACCTATGCTAAGAATTCAATTACTTGGAATTTTAAAGAAATATTACAATAATGTCTATTGGTAATTGGCACAGATGAAAATATTTTTGTACTGTGTTCATCCAGTCATAGTTGAGACACTGGCCAACATGACCAACTGGTAGCTACACCACCCACATTTACTCTCTCAGAGGGGGCCTGCCTACACACTAGAATGTAGAATCAGCAGCTGGAGGATAAAGTCAGCTTTAAAATAAAAGCTTACTCAATTTTTTTGTTTGTTTCAGAGGGAAGAAGGAAAAAAAAAAAAGTCCGAGTCCAAATTCCTGCATCGTAAGAAATGTTCAATCCCAGTGGAACAGAAAATTTTTACTACCAAGTCAAATCATTTGCTTCTCTTACAAGCCAAGAATTCGAAGACACGGGCTTTTCTCTGTGGTGTTGCTGAAATATACAAAAAGGAAAGCTATATTATTAATAACCTCTGTGTCATCAGTAAGATGTGTGTCCTATGTCCATTCTAATCAATGTATACAACACCACTATCTAGAGGGACAGATGCAGGAAGAAGAGTCAGAAACTACTAGGTTTGAATTTGAGCTCTCCCATTTATAGCTTGTTATAACAGGTAAACCATGATTTAACTTCAGCCTGAATTAATCTGAAGAGCAATATGAGAGTGCCTTGTCAGAAATCAGAAGAAAAATCTTTAGTGTCACCAAAGTCAAGGATTAATGTAAAAGAATGTTTGGGTTTGGTCTCCATTTTTGTCAAAATTTAAGTATGAACAATAAGAAATGGCTGAATTTCACCAAAATTCATCTGAGCCAAATATTGAATTAATGGTATTGGAAGTAACACAAATTATGCTAGAAATCTGGAATGTCATTAAGTAAGCTGATATTAATATTTCAGAATGCTTACAGGTAAGTACCTTATAGACACTCCCTCTGACTCTGTTGTCTCAAATTGTTAGTGTTGATAGGTTTACTATCTCGTGTTGTCCCATTTACCTGCCAGTAGCTTAGCAGAGTCACTAAACTCTTCAGCGACACGCGATTCTCCGCTGCAGTGACCTTCCTTCCTTGCAATATTGCTCTTAGTTCAAAGCAACTGTAACATCGGTAAGAATCACCTCGGAGAAAGGAAATCCACCCACAGCAAGCAGCTGCCAGAGGCTCCAGCGCTACCTTGCTCCTTAGGCAGATGTGGCCACCAGCCACCTCCCCGGAAATCTATGGCCACCCGCCGTGCTTTTAATCAGGACTGCCTCAAAATGAGAAACAAGAAGAGTGAAAAAAATATTAAACCAGCACAGTTTCTATTGTTAGATTGCACTGCATGGTCTTATTTGTGCTGTAAGCTACTGCTCCACACGCTTACAGCAGCTGGAGCAACACACAGTTGTTAGGAACAAGAAATGGAGGACTCTGTTTCTTCTAAACATCAAATACAGCACCTGACCAACTGGAATGAAAAAGGTACAGAAAGTGCTGATACATTACAAACCTGAAATTTGGCTTATAGGAAAAAGCCTCATTTCAGACCTTGGCA
Source organism: Megaceryle torquata (assembly GCA_024611175.1). Classification (NCBI taxonomy): domain Eukaryota; kingdom Metazoa; phylum Chordata; class Aves; order Coraciiformes; family Cerylidae; genus Megaceryle; species Megaceryle torquata. The sequence continues at coordinate 108,105 of JANIJG010006812.1, forward strand.
CAAACCAGAAAGCTTTGCTGACAAATGCCACCAAAACTAAGTCTTCTATCTCCTCCCAGCCTCCATCCACACTCTGTTTTCTCACCTGTACCCACAGTGTATTTGCTGCTTAACCACATTAAACTAGAGTAAAAGCTGCTAATCAAACAATCATTTATTAATAAAAGCAATGTTCTTTGCTCAAGAGAGATAATGTAGTATTACTTGCTTGACATCTTTTTCTAGACAGACCTGTTGCTTGTGCTTCAGGCAAGTCTTACTTTCCCAGACACTCCCTTCTTACAGCTTGACTGTTCCAGGCAATACTATGAAAATAGCTTGTTAGATCTCGTGTGCTTTCAGTTACCATTCCTGATCTAGTCCTGTAGAAGGATCTGCAATTGTGGATGGGTTTTTTTTAATTGGTCAAGGCATGCCAAGCACCTCAAACAGGATTTATCTATTTGCTAATGTTTTAATTGCAATTCTTCTTACAGTTTTCATTCCTGAGCAACGTCAACAGATGCAGAATACCATGACTTACCTATCTATGTAATAACAGACATATATGTTAAAAAATATATTTTTTTTTTCAGCTTTGGTAAGGACTGACTGAAACTATTTCTAACATGAGAGTAAAAGCTTTGATATCAGAAATTCTAACCTTCAGTATGTATTAATTTATATATCATCAAAATACAAGAACTCACCTTTTCAGGTCCCTAAGAAAAGGCTTTACTATTTTTGCCTGATCAGTAAAAATTCCTCACTATTAATAGCCAAAGTATTACAGATACAGGTCCAAATTATTACCATCCCTTCTAAGCCACATGGTCACAGTAATTGAGAGGCCGGCCCACACAAAAAAGATATTGCAACCTGGTTTGTTACAATTACCTAAGTAATAAGATCTTCCAGGAAGTGCAGCAAACTGGTCTGAATGCTCTAAATTTATTTTGCTCAGCCAGCTTTACCCTGTAAGTCCCAAGCTGAGATTTGCATTTCAAATAAAATGAAACATCTCTGGTAGAACTATTATGCTTAGAGCCAATACCCCTTGCAAATTTCTTAACTTACTTTCTGTATGTAAAACTATAGCTTACTGTGTCCAAAAAGAACGTAATATTTAACAGATGTATTTGCTATGAGCAAAATGTTCTTCAGGATTATGAAAAGCCTTAATTAAATTTGACTCTTTCATGGCTGCCTTGAATCAGCAGCTGTCCAGAGATAAGTATGTGAACATTTAGGCAACTCATCAATCAGATGTTTTTTCCAAGGTTGCTCTTAACAATGAGGTTGCCAACTTCATCAGTTATGGAGAGGGGTGAGGCTTTTGACAAGAAGTCCTGAGATCCAGATCCTGCCTTACTATCAATGCTCTGAGTGGCCTACAAATTCCTCTAACGTTTAGAAGACACAGCTAATAATTAACTACCACCACCGTGTTTTTCCTGGGATGAATGAGTACATGTTTGTAAACCGGGTAAGGATTCAAATTCAAGTATCACATTGCTTTGTGCTTAATGGTATAATGAAATAACAAGTGGCTTGAGTAAGCTTCAGAAATCCTGCATGGGTTTTTTTGCAGCTCTAAGAGGATTCCTGAGCTGGAAGGAAGAAAAATGAACACCCACCATTTCCCACCTTGCTCCTCCCCCAGCCACTTGATGCTACCTCACCAGAACACAACTGCTGATTCCACTCCCCAACCCGGCTCAGCAGTTGTCATGACACCTTCAAACATCAAAGTCATAAATACATGTTTAGATCCTGGCCTTTAGGAACCTGGCATACCTCTCTAATTAACTTCACCCTTGGTCTTAAATAACCATTGACAGCTGCTGTGAACGGAGTAATTTCTGATGATGACTAGAATGACTGCCTGAGGAACACTACTTACACACCATCCTCAAGGACTGTCCAGCCAGAAATCCTATTCCTCTGATCATAGGTTAAATTTAATTTATTTGTTAATGCAAACTTAATGGACACTACTTGCTCTACTGCCCTTTCATATGCTTCATTTGAATAGGCAGAAGGATAGATAGAACCCTTCCTTCACTGCCTACCCTTTAAGTAATAAATAAAAATAAGCCTACAAAGGATCTTCTTAAAGAATAACTAGAATGGGAATTTAAAAAAAAAAAAAAAATTCTTTTCAGCTGGAAAGTGTAAAGGGTCCACTCTGAGGGGGAGAGGGAAGCTCTAGAGGAAAATACAAATCAGCCAGCGCTGAACGAAGAACTGACAGTGAACTGCTTCAGGTACGTGGTAGAAGAACTGGTAAAGTCTCTAGTCAACAAACTGCTGGGAGTTCTTACACGAGGGGATATCTTTCAGTTAAGCACAGTACTAGTACAATACCTCCATGAGGAAAAGGAGCTAATTAAGCTAATTAACAAAGTAAGCTGACCTAACTTATGCAGGCAGTTGGGTATTACCCTGGCACTGTTTGTGTGCTGCTGCTAGAAGTTAGTGACAAGCAGCAAGAATTATGCTGCTTTTAAACATATTATAGTAAATAATTTGATTTAAAATATGAAGGGAACTGAATGTAGTTAAATTTACTGCATTATGAAGTAGCAAAGTCAAGACCAAACATCTGTTTTCAAAAATAAAGTCATTAAGTTTGCTAATACAAGTCTGAGTCTCAATCTGGGGGGAAGCAAAAAAGAAAGCAGCCTTAAAAATATGCTAAATTATGACTGATATTTTATGATGCTTTGAGGAGACAAATCACCTCATAGTAACTCCTCCACAGGACCCATGGATATTAAGTTACAGTTGCTATTGGTACCATAACCAAATTTCCTGCCTCATGTTTGTCTAAAGTCTCATCCTTAGGTATAAAAGCTGACACTGAGAGAATGTTTGCACGTGCAAAGTGAAGTTGCTTCAGCTCCTCTCTCTAGTAGCTCTGTCAACTGAGGAAGCCCTTCATTCCTTCACTGTTGTTTTAAACATGGTTTACACAAGCTGAAAAAGAGCACTTCATTTAATTCTAAACTGTTAACAGATATTTGAACTTTTCTTTCTCTTACACACAGTATAAAGGGAAACGTTGTCGTTCACTCACGTACTAAAGAACTCTTTGCCCTAGAATAAAACAGAGCACAAGACCTTGACATAAATTGAGAGAGACTAGGTGTATATGATTATCAGAAGTATTCAGAGCTACCCTCTTTAAAGATCCTAAACAGTCAGACAAAACTATACTGCTGGAAAAAAATATTCTTTAAAACTTGAAAATCAACAATAACATTAATAGTGCTCAGGGATTTTTAACATCTCTCTGAAACAAAGAACTGCTGAGCCTGGCCATGATAACCTAAAAGCTGTTACTTAAGAAATTACTTAAGAAAAAGCAAATAAAATACACTCAGTGTAAAATGGTATTTACAGGCATACTGCCTGGCAAGCTGCCTAGCGTGGCGGTTTTATCATCTCAAATGATTTGGAACCTCTGCTTCCAAGTACTCAAATATGGGTTTCCAAAGTGTGCGGGTACTAGTCCTGTTCTTTGCAACTAGTCCCTGGATAGTCAAAAGCTTTGATTAAATAATTTTAAAAAACCCAACCTACAAATGACTGGTGAATCCAAACAAAATTCTAGACCATGAACTTCCTTTGTGACAAATCATTTACTCTGAACACAAACTCCTCTCTCCTCTTTTTTTTCTTTTATTTTCCCATGTTTAAAACCCAAGCCAGTCTTCTCCAGTGTGTCTTTTTACAAGTGGTTTCTGTGGAATGAGAACCAGCTGAGCTTCACTATCTACAAACAAAACCAAAGATGCTACCAAATTTCCTAATTAAAATGGAGAATACAATCAAAGCAAAACAGATTTGGAAGCACAATTCGTAAACAGTTTTCTGACCCTTAGCCTAATCTACAATTACTATGAAACGTTGCACGTACTGGATGCAGTGCAGTTGAGTAACTATTGTGGAATATTAAGTATTTTTCACAACACTACAGTGTGTTCTGCAGAGCAGAACAGGTTTTTTTCTTGCACAAATAGCTTGTTGTAACAACTCTTTCTTCTAGCGAGGAAAGGTTCTAAATTTTAAAATTTGTTCCTCCCTTCTTGAAACAATTATTTGTGTATTAAAAACAAGAGTTTGCAACAAATGCTTTACTTATATATGCTTACAGAACACTTGCATAAACATACTGCAAGTTCAGCTAGAGGAGGTTCTTCTGGTTGTTTAGTGTGTGTGGTTTTTTGTTTTGCTGTTTGGGTTTTTTAGTAGCAAGTGTATACAATGCACAGTTAAGAAGGGTAGCTGGGATCCATACCTGAGAAGCTGGGTTGAAGCCATTACCACAGCTCCTCCAGTCTAATGTTTCTGAGGTTGGTACTGCACTACACATTGAACACATCTGTGTTCATCCAGGGACTTAATTTACCTTTTTTTTTTTTTCCTGCTGGTCTGCTGTGTTACCATAAATCTGCCAGTGAAACTGTTTAGGAGGTGTTGGTAAGGCCACTGGAAGGAGACCCATGTAATTTCTCGCTTGTACCCTCACTGCAAAGTATATAGAGAGGGTACAGTCATAAATAAACCAAAGCACAATTTTATACCTTGGGTTGGGCATAACAACTTTTAAAAAAAAGGAGGTTTTCCACTTGAAAGAATGGAATGGAACTAATATGACCGATAGTAAATTTCAGTTAAGAGCTCATGTTAACTGCATTGTGAAGACCTGTACTTAAACCTAACGAGAACAGTTTTATGAAGCATACAGGAGCACTGTCACAGAATAACTGAGTTACAGAACAGTTGTGGTTGGAAGGCACCTCTTTGGATCACCTACTCATTTCCCAAGAGCTTATTTTATGAATATAGAGGTTAACGTTGGCTGGAACGTCACCGAGGCACTGAATGGACAGGGCAAAGACGATGGAACAGAAATTTCATTGTGAACTAAAGAATGAGAGAACATTTTTTGTAAAAGACTGAGAAGTCTTATGCCAGAAGATTTCAGTACATCCCCTGTCTAATACTACGCACTGCAAATCCCATCCAGGTAAAATGCAAACACTTGCCTTCCAAGAATGGTTTGTGCTGGTTACCTGTCTATTTAAAATATCAGATTCACCTCCCCAAGGTCTTTGTTAGAGAATTATGTTGGGTTGGGGTTTTTTCCCCCCTCTGATGTGAAACATCAAAATACTTCCATTTAGGAGCTGACTGGATATTCTATGCATTAATTTCTCACAGAAACACATTCATAAATCTTACTGCAATGTCATTAGAATAAGATGATTAGAATAAGAATACATTATTAAAGCAGATGCTACCATCTGCACTGTACTGTAGTGGAATAAATATATGATTCACTATCGTTAAGAGAAACTTGGCAAATATTTTCCCAGGTCAAACTAAGACTTCTGAAATAAACTTTGGATTTATAATAGTGAAAACTGGAAACAAAATTACTACTTTGTGTGAGCAGTACAGGTAGAAACAAGAGGTCGTATCCCCAGCTAGGTCACCTCTGAATGTGGAGACCAAGCAGGCTTGTTTTCAGGCAAGGATAAAGCAAAACAGCAGTTCCCATACTGTCAGTGCTGGAAATTTAGATTAGAATTCAGCAGATTACATTTACCTTTAGCAATGACTTGAACTGGCATACAATCTGTTGATCTTGAAGACTACGAAGACATAGCCCACAAGTGAATCACTCTCTATGAATATTCATACATGCTACATCATTGCTCTAACAAAAACAAGACTCCCAGTCAGCATTTGATCAGCAACACTTGTAAGAGAGCCAGGTCTTGGACCTGTCTTTTTCTTCCATCCAGCACGTTTTGAATTTGAGCATTCAGTCTTATTCACGATTTTCCTGAAGGCTTGCTCATCTGTCTTCTCCCATTTCACACCCGTTTAAGGAAACCATCATCCACCTAACACTATGGCCCTGGGTGATATGCAAAAGGCCTCTCATACAATCAGCAGTTCACCCTGTCACTGCAACTCTTTGGAAGTCAGGCCCGTCGTTCACTGTTCCAGGCATGTTGCCTGCCGTACACTATCTGGTCACTGGAAGGTTTCTCATCGTACACTATCTGGTCACCAGAAGGTTTCTCATCTTTTGCCCTCTCTAAACCACAAAGCACTTTATTTTTCCCTGTATCCAATTCTCAACTTTTGTAGAATCATAGAAATGTCTGGGTTGGAAGGGACCTTCAGAGGTCATCTAGTCCAACCCCCCTGCTGAGGGACGTCTTCAGCTACTTCAAGTTTTACTTGAAAGATTCAGCTAAACAGATGAATACACTTTTTTATGTGGATATAAAATAAACATAAGAACATATTCTATATATCACATACACAAAGTTGAGAAAAAACACTAATGGCTCCCCATTAGCTCGCTGATCATCTGGCAGAGAAATAATGTCCCGTCTTACGCAGGCGAAGATACCAAATTTTCTCCTCTGATCAGTATGAAAATAGACAGGTCTCTCCTCTCTGCAGCTTTGGGTTACAGGTCTTTCCCCTCTGCAGCTTTGGGCTGCAGGTCTTCCAGAAATGCTAGTAAGCTAAACAACATTCGTAACAAACTTGCTTTACAGGTTATCAAATTAGACTTTAAAATCCAGGTCATGCCTGCAGTTCTTTAAACCACTACAAGGTATCTTGGCAGATTCACACTATAAACAGAAGATCCACAAATTGACCCAGACTGGCAACGGTGCCATAAAGATTTACTTATGTTTCTTTCAGAAATTAATTATCTTTGTATTTTAACTTCTTTGTTCTCTGTCTGCATCAATGAATTGCCCAGTAAGTGCAACTGGGAAATAGTTTTATAGCAAACACGTGAAGATGCAGGGAAACAAGAGGTAACTGTAATGTTATAAGGTCATAAGAGACCTGAACTAAAAACATTCTGCTAAAACATATAGGCAGAGTCATCTAGCTATTTAAAAACTAGCTTTATTTTGTTGTTTAATGTGCATCTATTTAAAATAATTACAAAATACTGTAAAGGGGTGGCAGGAAGAAATTCAAGCTGTCACAGTTTATCAAAGACATGTTATCACCTGATAGCTGGTGTTTAGACAAAGGTAGATTGTCCAAAGGCGGGAGTCTTAGTTTCTTCAGCTCCTCCAAGTAGCAGGTGAGTTGATAGCACAGAGTGGACAAGAGCAAATGGGGGAAAATTTAGAGAACTGAAAAGAGTTCACAGCTTAAACTTCCCAGTTTTTGAGGAATCAAGTTACTGAAGTGAAATGATGTCATCCTGAACTCTGGTACCTCATCAAGTGTGCCTCCAAGGGCAGCCATTCCTGGATAAACTGTATTCAGTACCTTATGAGAATTTTTTTTTATCTGAAGAAGTTGAATTCACTGAAATCTGAGGACAAGGTGACAAGCTGAGACGATAAATGTCTCCAAAGATTTCAATGATGCAACTTTACTAATAGAAAAGTGACTTCTGAAGGTTTTTATCTAACTCCCTAAACAATTTTGTCTTTTGTTGGATTTCTGGAAACACAGAAAAGCCTCGTGTGGTACAGTATGCTGAACAGTATCACAGCTCCATCTGTACTGAGTGATCATTAGCACAAAACATATTTCCTTATGCATCATTTCTCTGCTTTGATAAACTCAACTAAATAAATAAATAGATAAACTAAATAAGATAAACTTTAGATAAACTAAAGCCTCTGAATCATAGTATGGACATCTAAATCAAGAAGATAGTTTCATCCTATTGCTGTAACGACTGGGGGTGGGGATTTTTTGCTAACTAGCAAAGCTCTACTGAGGCTTTTCAGTTCTGGAACCCCTACTGCAAGAGGGATATGGATGTGCTGGAGCGTGTCCAGAGAAGGGCCACGAGGATGATCAAGGGGCTGGAGCACCTCTCC
>JANIJG010006813.1:3540-25850 GCA_024611175.1 Megaceryle torquata
TTTTTTTCATTGTTGTTGCTTTTTGGGGGGGGGGGGGGGGGGGGGGGTTGTTTGTTTGGTTTTTTTTTTGGTGGCTTTGTTATCTAACAGGCGCCTGGCACCAATTCAGTCCCAATGAGAACAGCTGCAATTTAATGCTGGCCTATGCAAAGACTGAATTTGGTTTATGATGTCTGTGATCCTTTAACTTTAAAACAAAGTTCAAGGGAAACATTCAAGGCATAAGGATTTTAATGTCCATATCTTGATAGTACATTCATGCAGCCTGAATTTTAAACTGATGTGCTTTCTTGAATAAGTAATTTTAAAAAGAATTACAATAGCTCATTTTAAAAAGAAGTTTGGTGTAAATCATTCTATTATGTCTCATTTTTCATTGCTAATATTCATAGATCAAAAAAGGTCATTCAACAGTTTCACCCTGAAAAGATGAAATAACTAGCCTTAAGTAAGGTGTATTAAAGAAGTGTTAGTGCTTTTTGCAACAAGTGGAGTTTTTACTTTATCAACACTGGATTAGAGTATCTCAGAACTGAAAAGATAGTGATTTTTGTAATACATACAAATTCGGTATTGCTAGTATCCTTATGCCTTTGTTGTTACCCACATCAAGAAAAACAATGCATCAAGAACAAGGTGAGGTAGCAGTTATAAGTCTGACTATGGAGATTAGTTTACCACGTGTTACACTAAAATGTCAGTTAACATGCACCTGTCATTTTGGTAACAGGGGTACGTTTGGGTACTCTGTGATCACAGGACTAGCCCATTCTTAAGGTCAATGAAGAAAGCTCTCAAGTGCTGTTACACTTCTTTTTCTTCTTTCTCTTCCTTTTGAAACTCTTCTCTTGGCTGGGTGGGTTGCTTTTCCCTGGGCGCTTTATGTGCCAAGGTCCAACGGTGCCCTGACTGCCCCTCCATCAGACCCCTGTGTTGGAAGTGAGGTACTACGCAGGCAAGAAGAGTCCCAGCAGCATCACCCTCACTCTTCTGTGCTTGTCCTGTCTGCTAAAACCTGACATGAGTTGGGTAACACAGGAACTGGTGCCAAGCTGGTGACTAGCACCTACCACGTGAGGGCAGAAAGCTGCACTCACCCCCGTCTCACCCATCTCTATTCTGTACTGAATGAATTTGGGGTTTTGTACTTTTTCTCAGTTTCCAGTGTCCTTTCCCAAATGTATTGTTGCTAAAACTCTTGCTTTTGTTACTAGTGAAGAAGGCAGAGAGGAAGCCAAACATTGCTGAGGCTCCAGGACCCTAGAGCAGCAAGATACAGTTAACTTGGCTAGGATTCCACATGTGCTTAAACTGACATATGTGTTAACTACTTTTCTGAATGAGATGGCAGTGAAAAAGGGTAAAAGCAACGTTTGTATGCTAAACCTGCTGCAGCTGCATTAGGTCCAAACAGTTCTGTAAAGACAGCTCTGAGTGTTCAAATAATAATGAACTCGAGACTTACCTCTGACCAAAATCTGTAAGATCAGTGAAGTCACTTATGGAAGAACTGAGGAACAGCTGCTTGTGATTTTTAATTTATTTTTTTTTAATCAAATATTTGTTAAATAGTGCAGCCATTGCAGAACTAAGGTATAGGATCTATTAGTAAGAATTTTATTTTGGACACTTTTCAAACTGGCTGTGGGTTTTGTTTTAAGCAGTGTAAGAATCTAGTTGAAGAGTGTTCCTCTGTTAGTGCATTTTATAGAATACAAATTTCAAATAAAAGAATGGAACTACCTTTTGATAATCAGATTTGAGATCTCACCAGCCTTTTCAGAATATGATTGTTCTTGATGATGTTTTGTTTTTTAGTTTTAAAATGATGTTAAATGCTCTATTAAATATAGTTTTATCTAATAAATGAAACTCCTCTCGTGAATTCAGACTAATGATATCATTGTTTTTGTCACAGGTGATCCTTGGACTTCTTTTTGTGCCCTGAGCGACAATGGGTAGCCCACCAAATATCTACGCTGAAGGGAGATAACATGTAGAAGATCAAGTTGTAGCACAGATTCAGGGTTGTGATGAAAACTGAGATATTGATGGCAATGAAAATTATTTCAGACATGAATAACTTCCAGTATTAAAAATGGTAAGCTGCTTGGGAGTAGTGAAAATGTCTAGTGGAGATGCTGAAGTTTGCCAATTGTTGAACAGAACTGAGTATAAAAATACAGTTTAAATAAAGCTGTTCCTCAGACTGGTTTTGATTGAATGTTTTACTGAATCAAATTTTTAATTCAGAAACCTGTTTAAATGGCACTGTACTGTCAGTGACCAAAGTTAGAGATGAGTATTTCAAATAATATTTTATTCTTACTAATATGTCTGTCAAACTCAGAAATTTATTCTTTATGCAAGGTTCTGCATTCTGAAGTTTTTAGAGGTACTGCTATTTCTAGTTTGCTGCTGCCATGAGACATTGATGCTGATACACTATACTATTTACTATCTCTTAGGGGTTTTTTTTGAGGGATTCTCCCTCTTCTCATTAAGACTTTTTTCCCCATCTTTGATCTTTACATTAGCAAATTCTGATCTGTTTCTACTCATCTCTTTTCTACTTCTTTTTACACTATCTACTTTTCTTTCATGTTATAACACAGATACTTCATGTTTTTCTAGAATACAACATCATCATCAAGTCTAGTTTAGTGACAGAACACCTACCAACAGCAGGCATCCAGTGCTGATATGACAATGTCCGCTCTATTTGTACAATGAGGTTTGCTTTCCTAAGGCAATAAAAATGTTGTAGTGTCAATTCAATGCTATGCATCAACATTTAATTTTGCAACCTCAATAAGAACCTTGTCACCCTTGCTGTTGGCAGTTTTTCTTCTACTTGCTTCTGTCAGCTGCCTCAAATTCCATGTTTTCTACTCCTGAGAAACAATTACCAACCTCTGTTTCAGGAGGACAACTGTTACTAAGAATTCTTTAACAGACAAAATCTGTTAATGTTTTAATGTTTGCTTGTTTAATAAACAAATACATTTGTATTTAATATGTGTAGTTAAGTAGTGCTTGGGAGTATAGGACAAATGCTGCTACTGAAGAAGTGGTCTTTCAAAATCTGCCCCACCCTCCCCCCCCAGTCACAAAAATGGGCAGTATTACAGTTCAGCAGGATAATCAAGGTTCCTACCTTACATGACAGAATAAAGGGCTGATTACCAGATTATCTCTGGATGTGTAATTCTGGGGTCTCTTCTTTAATTTAAGTATTGTAATGCCTGCACCTAACATGCAGGTTCACATAACTGCAACTTACTTTACGAAACCTAGGTTCTTCCTCACATTTCTGTTATGCCATATGACATCTCCAAAGCTTCTTTGAATCTCTGTTACTAAATTAGTTCTCACTTAGAACGAAAGATTGAAAGTGACCTTCTCAATCATCAAATCAAATTTCCAGGTGTAGTAGGTGTTCATACAAATCCTTTCAGAATCACATTTCACTGTAATTTATAACTTTCTGTCTTTATTCCAACTCAAGAAGGGTATTCACACTGCCTGTCAGTTTATATGCTTTTGCTGTTGTACCAATGTTACTTAGTCTCTCTCTACACAAATAGAGAGATGTTAAAAACATCACCTCTTGGCAGTCATTTTGCTAGTTCAGAAAAAGTAGGTATCAAATTATATTAGTCTATCTAGAAAATAACCCTTCTACATGAGAGCACTACCCCCAGGAGTATGCCTTATCTCTGGAAATACTTTCCCTAAAAGCAAAAGCCTGGTTTTACTGACATCAGTAGTAAAGCTCTCACCAAGGTCAGTGCCTGTCTCCTTTCACTTCATCTTTTTGGCTGCAGTGTTTGCCTATGAGCAAGAAGGCTGCTATACTGCTAACAGCCTTAAACCCAAAGAGAGGTAAGCAGAGAATTCTTTACCTTAACTTTGGAGTCAGAGCAGGATTTTTGTTGGATTGCTGATATCTTTGCAACAAAGCTAGTAACAGATCAGGGTCTTAAGTGCCTGATCTGTATATCTTGAGGTGGGTGCATCATAGGAAGCCTCTTACAATTTCATGTGTAGTATATATGCAAGATGTTAACTCTGAGAACTGAGGCTTCAAGAACATCCCTGGAAATAGAAAAACCACAAGAGACCATCTACTACTGCAGTGCTGTCCTTTATAGGGTTTGGGTTGTTGGTTTGGTTTGGTTTTTTTTATTTTTAATTTAACAGATGGAAATTGTTACTGAGGTCAAGGACAATTTGCTTGTACTAGGGTTGTCTGGTCAGATCACATGAGTTTATCATTATTATCCTTGTCCTCTTATTCTTTTTATTCTTTCTAGGAACCCATATTTCTTTATGTTCATTAGGCAGAATAAATTTCAGAATCAGGGATTTGATGCTATAGCCTTATACAGATTGTCTGTTAGTTCTCTTGTGATATATGACATCATCCTAAATATGTGTGATCTTCCTTTGGAATTTTTCAATCTGACTATCTTCAGCTACTATCCATTTGTCTCTCCTTTTTTCCTAAAGAACCTACTGCTGAGTCTCTGCAGTGCCTCATAAACCCATCTTATTCTCCCCTCCTGATGATGTAACACATTTCAACACCTGTTGCTAGGGATTTTCTTAGCATTGGCTGAGTCTCATTTTGGGGATATACAGAGACACATTTAAATTTATATTAATGCATATGTAAATCCTAGTGGTTTTTACCATGTTGCAGAAGATTCTCAGACTAAAGGTTATTTCATTTTGTGGTACACTTTATGAATTTACACATATAGATGCATCTAGAACCATTTATTCTAATTATTGGGTATTTTTGCAGAAAATACCTTTTCCATTTTCCTTTTTTTTTTTTTTTAATGCAGCATCCACTGGCACATTGTAACTCATTTGTTGTATATTGCTTTTGAATATGTATACTTTGTAGAAAAGAGGAGATCTCTTATGTAGGAGAACAATATTCAGCATGTCTGAAAGGAAGGAGGGACACTAATGTTTTCTTATCTTTCCTTCACCTAGAAACAGGTGGTAGTTTAGTTTGTAGTACAAATTTGAACATTTTCAGCATTTCTGCAATTCATGCTTATTGAGACAGCTCCCACGGGGATTTTTGTATCCTTGAGTATCATGTAAATACAGCTTTCACCGGCCAAGCTCCTAACTATTCTGCATCTAAACATTCAGGAGCACGGAGTTAACACAGTAATCCTCATCAGGCTGGGTAAAACAGCTTTTCACTCCTCTGTATCCTGGTAAGTACAGAGAGGACAGCAGAACCAAGTTTGTGTCTTAGCATATGCTAAAAACTTAATGGAAAGCTCAAAATGTAGTCAGATTTTCTTACAATTTCTTGCAGCAAATTTTTTTGAACATTGTTGTTAGCAAATAATTGGTCCTTTCTTTTGCAGCTTCTCTTACAAATTTGTCTACATCGTACCCCTTTTTTTTTTTTTTTCAGCACTTCTGATTCCTTTTTCTCTTGCCCATTCAGTGTGATGTTTTACTGGGAATCTCTTCAGTGCCTGGTTAGATTGTCAAACTATGAACATTTTGTTGGCTGCTGAAATCCTGCCTTGATTTTCATAAATTTTGTGGCATAATACTTGTCTTCTTCATAGAAGCTCTCCTCCAACATTATTTTGTCTATCTAGCATACCCATTTTTGTTCAATTATTTTTGGATGTTCCTAGGAATTTGTCATGCTTCTCTGTTCATTGTACACTAGCACTTTTTTTTTCATGATGCATACCCACTTGGTATTATGCTGAAGATTACTTGAAGATAATTATTCCTGTACTGAAGAATACCTTTGCGCTATTCTTGTTGGTTTTTGGTTTTGTGGGGTTTAGTTTGGTTGGGTTTTGTTTGGTTTTTTTTTTTTGGGAGGGGGGGTTGTTGCTGGTGGTGGTGGTTTGTTTTTAGTGTTTGTTAGTTTGTTTGGGTTTTGTTTTGTGTTTTTTTTGTTTGTTGGTTTTGTTTTATTTTGCTTGTTTGTTTGTTTTTGTGGTGGTTGCTTGTTTTGGTTTGCTTTTAATTATTCCCCCCCCCCCCAGCATTTTTCCATTGAGGGTAGATCTGTCAGATTTTCTTCAAAAGGTTCTTGGTTTAGAGTTGTCATTGACTTGGGTGTCTCCCTCATGGGATCTGTTACCCATTGTATGAAAGATGCTTTTTATGCCCTGTAATAATAGAACACTGAGAGGCTGCACTTTGGGGCGTTATGAATGCTAACATTTTAAAAGAAGGTTGAGTGCTGCTTTTGCAATTATTCCTGGTACAAATTTCTAATGTGTATTTAGTGATAATCTAAGGGAGATTATACAGTTGTACAAAGCTTGCACTTCCACCTTGTTACCACCACTTTCAGCAATCATTATCTAAGATGTGGCTGAATCTGACAAACAAGTAAATGAAGTATGAATGAAAAAGGGGAAAAAAAAAAAAGCATGTAAGCTAAGATGAAGCAATCCAGTGGACGTAGAATTTGCAATCTGCTTGTTGATGTGCTTGTTTTGTACTGGGTATCCCATTTGTCACAACAGTGGTGCATCCCTTCATTGTAAGCTTTTATAGTGGGTTTTCTATTTTAATATTTTTCCAAGCTATTGTAGTGACAGGGCTTTGCTGCCAGGATGCTTACTGGAGTCTAGCTGCCTGAGCACATCTTTCTTGAGCAGAGAACTCCATAGACTACCACCAAAGTAGTGAACTGATTTCTAAGATCCTTTGCTTGTGTTCATATTATCTCTTGTCCCCTTATTTACGCAGAAAACTTACTTGATCAGATTCAATTTTCACAGAGATTTCACCTGTTTCTGTCTTTTGAATTGCTGACCATTCCTGGTGATGCTTGGACAGAATGTTCTCTTACTTTACTCAAAAACATGAAACTTGCTTGTCTTGCAAATAAATCTCCAAATCATTAATTTGCTTGTGTCATTTTTTTGGTCTGCTCTCTTATACAGGTATTCTAATGAAGTAAATGGTAGTTACAGTAGTAACACTGGGTGGTAGCTCCAGTATATGTATAATGCAAGCTAAAAACATACTGAAGATGTATTTATTAACATTATTTTAAGAATTTTTGTAAGAGCATTCTACATATTCATGTGGTAAGTACAAATGTAATATGTCACCAACTCATTTTTCTAGAAATACTAAAGAATGGATATTTTGCGTACATTGGAATGTTACTGGAAATGAAGGATTGTCTAATGATCATCTGTAAATTCAAATAATATTATGCCTTCTATATTCAGAAACTCTGAGCCTCTACTGAGGTAAGAAAAGAGTCAGATGAGCTAACAAGTTAGAAAACCAGTATAACTGGAAAAGTTAGATTAATATTTAAGTCAGTAATCCTGAAACCAGCCACCTTCTCACAGATGTGTGGAGTTATTGGGAGTAAGCTACTACTGAGACAAGTCTTGTCTGTCCTACCAGAGACCATTCTCAGGATTAAAAACCCTGCACCCCACCCAGTGAATATAGCTGAGTTATTATGGTGCAGATGGTGGACAGAAAAGACCTCACTGCAAACTTCCAGTCACTCAAAGTGATTTTAATCCACAAGGTGTCTTCATCTGTCAGCCTCAAAATGGTGTTCTCTCATGCTTTTCTTTCTCTTGCAAAAGAAATCACAGCCTTCAGAGCCCAGAACATTTTGGGTTGAGGGTTTTCTTGCAGTTAGTGTCATTTGGTAAGTATCTTGATTTTGAGAAAATACCCTGACTTAGTTTCCCTGAAATTAATTATTGAACTTAGTTTTTTAGCTCCTACTTGGAATTATCCTCAGCCACCATGCAGAACATTACAGCTTCTTCAAGGATACCTCATCCCCATCCGTGAGAGATGGACATGCATGGTACTGGACTCCATTGTAATCCTTGTCACAAGGAGGCTTTCCAGAAGGACCTGCTCTTTTGTTCAGGACATCCTGATTCCACTAGGTTTCTGACCATTTTAGATTGCAGTATTAAGGGCAACTATTTGATTCAGTTGTTCTACCTGTTTGTAATCTGACAAAAATAATGAAACATTTTGCTGCTCACAGCTAAAACAAAACTGCATGTCATCCAGCATGCTCTAAAGTGCTGAATAATAAATGAAAGTGGGCATAGTTAATTTTGTCATTTGCTTTTGCCCTTTGTTTCTCTAGAGTTTTCAAGCAGCTTTAGATTGTTTTTCCAACTCTTCAACAACAAATGGCAGCAAGCTCTCTCCAATGTTGTTATTTCTGCTCCTTCAGAAGATCACATTTTTTAAATCTTCTATTGAAGTTCTAACAAAAGGGCATCAGTTGCCCTTTTCCTTATTGTCTTCCAGAACCATCTTTCCAGTCCTCCGTAGATTTCATTGACTCTATATCCATACTGAAAGTTCAGAAGTGACCTTTTTCTTTCAGTCTGTGTCAATATATTGAATACTAATTTTCTGATTACTTATGTATGTGACCTCTGTTTTTTTGTTCTCCCTGGTACTTTTGATTTTAGTACTGTTCTCTTTTTTGGGTTTTTTTTGGTTCTTCTCTGTCATGACTTTTCCTCTGTGTTTGTTCCTAGCCAAAGCTTTAAATTCACTAAATTCCATTAGATCCCCTCACAGATCCACAGATCTTGCTTTATGTCATGATTTTCAACCTGTCAGCAGAGAAACAGCTAAATCCCTTGGCTTCTATTGCTTTTTGCAGTGCTTGGGCAATTGTTTCTATATGTATTTTCTATGCTGAACCCTACATAATTTTAAACTGTGACTACACTTAGGAAACAATGGCTTGAAAAATTATACATTAGCTCTTCATATTAATTCTGCCTCTACATCAAATCCCTTCAGTTTACAAATCATCATGAAATACCAGGACTGTTCAGCTATGAAGGTAAGTCTTTTCTATATAGGTAGATAGCCTTGGTAGCATTCCAGTTAATAACTGCTACTAATAGTACCTGACAGAAAGTGAAGCAATAGTCAAAACAATTTAAAAGTACAAGAATTTTATAGCAAGTAGAGGAAAAAAAAAAAAATCAACCATCTGAAATAAAATATTACTCTGCCAGTGTCTTAAATTTACTGACAAGCATTCTTTGCTTCTTGCTGTTTCAAGTTCTTGTTTGGATTATAGCCACTGGCAAGAAAGTCTGCTTGGAGTTAAAGCTGTTTAAACCAATACCTAATGCTTTGTTCATTGTCCAGACAAACTATTTATTTTAATGACTCGGCACTACCTTCAAGATTACATGCTGTACTGCTACTGTTCTGAGAGGAGGGGCTGGCAAAAAAAAAAAAAAAAAAAAAAAAAAAAAATCTTAAAATTTGTCTCAGCTAAGTGGAGCAAATGGTAGAAAATTCTGAACCTGAAACTTGTAGATATAGATACTTGTAGAACCTGAAATTCCTATTTCCTTGTTTTGTGAATCCAGAAAGAAAAAAAAAAAAAAGAAATCACTGCAAGTTTCCTCTGTCACCACTGACTTTTACTTAACACAGCTAACTATTGTTTGGGTCTATACTGTTTTATTTTGATACACTGTAAAATTCTTTGAGCAGCTATAGTGTATACATTATGCAAACTATCAACACCAAGAAATAGGTGACAGAAGTTCATAATGAAATAAGAGTAAGGCCTTTCTAGGTATGGAACAAAAAAATTCCAACCGTATAAGATTTTAAAAAAATGCTAGAGTTAGAAAAATCTGGACTCATCTGCAGTTAATAGTAGTGACTCTTTTAAGGACCTGTGTATTCCCCGGAGATGATTCTGTCCAAGACTAATTGGACATGAGGCCTTTGGCTTTAGAACTGAAGATGCCACAGATGTCAAAGCATTCAGTTTGTGGAGCTCTAGAAGTCTGTAATACTTCGTAAATGAGACTGAGTATAAAAAATTACTCCAGGCCAAGAAATATATAGATCACATGCTGATTTAAGATAGAGATGGAATAGGTATTTATGTATAGGAATGCCATAGGCAGAGATATATAAAATTTGTATATTTGAAGAAGAAAAAGGACTGGGGTGACCTCTTTGATTCCCTTCTATATGAACTGAAATAGGAATGTAACTTTTAAGGTCAATTTTTTTCAACTGAAATAATGCTCAGCATAACCCTGGAAGTATTTTCAAGAAAATTAAATATCATCTGTAATTGCTCATAGTCTCTTTTATTTTGACCCTTATTGTTGTATCTCTTGACACATCTTTGGGGTATATGCAATGATAAGTAATTTCTTCTCAGCTAGGAATGTGTTTCTTTTTTTTGTGTGTGTTACAACTATCTCTCTCCTGTTACACCTATTGTTGTAGTATTTTAAAAGCCCCATTCCTAAGTCATTTTTTAACTTCACTGTTTGGATTATACTGTATTTTCTGTCTCATCCCAGTTATGCTGTTGAATTTGTTTCAATATTTTGTTATGTTCCCACTTCCAGCTTCATTCTGGCACAGTCTTTGTCTCAGCAGGGCAGTCAGTAATTCTTTATCTGAAATAACTGAGCAGGGAATATAATCTTCCATAGCACCCCTGTGCCATATAGAAGCCTCATACCAGACCGATTGCAGCCTTTGTCAGTTTGCTTGGTTTTTCATGTGTGTTTGTGGTTAAGTGCATAGACTCCTCTTATTTCATAATAGCTACATTAGGATTTTCAAGATCAATATAAATCGAAGTTCGGAGGGTGCCTTAGAGCTGTGCTAATAACCTTTGTCATGACAAATTCACGCTACTTATGGTTCTTCACTTTACAGGCGTACTTCTGAGTCTATTGCCCAAAATCCATTTTTTTCTGAAACTTGTGTATTTTAAAGGAGTATACGAATCACTACAAATGTGCAATTCTCAGTAATGCCCTTAGGCCTTCAAAGAATTTCAGACACTGCACGATTAGATTTATTTCAGTGATGAGTGCATTTGTTCAGAGTATGCCTAGTTTAGCATATGTAGGCTTAGCAATAAGCAAGCTTTTAAGCTCCAGTAGCACTGTAGAACTTTTCAAGAAAAGGTATTAAGAGCTGTCCTTATTCTGGACTGTTGCTTCCACTAAGGTCATCTCACCTCAGTCTTTTTGTATCCCTTCACATATTACAAGCACAATAACAAATGACCTTATCTAGGGAGACCTATTACTTCTATAAAGTGAGTATCCATAATAGTGCAATACAATGACTTCACTGACTTTAAAAAGCTTGAGAGATACATTAAACAAATAGAGCGAAGGTTACTAAGTTACTCTGAATTCCAAGCTTTATATGTAACTTATTCTGCAGTACTTTAAAGCTGGACAGAAATTTGTAAATTAATCTTTTGGGTAAGTCACCTATTCTGAATATGGCAGACTGTGATTTTGTTTTCCAGATTTGTGACCCATTACTTATGTAGTCTGTATAATACTTATGTAGACTTGGTTGTGCAGACTGTTGTACATATTTCATATGTAAAATTACATATATTAGTTTCTGACTTTCAGCTTTGGTAATCTCTCTGCTTTTTGATGAGTGGTCTATGAGTCTGTCAGTATGCCATTCATTCTTGATCTTCCCATAAATTTTTAAAACAAATTTTGTGCAGCTTGTGAAATGCTAAAAATGTACCTTGCATGTTGCAAGAATGAGAGCTTCAGAAGAAAACACTTGAGGTTTTGTTTTGTTTTTCAAATATTCTTTCATAAAAATTCCTTTTGTCCACAAAAATGTTTTATTTAGGGAATATGTGCCCAATACACCTTCAAAAAATCACCTTGAAATGAACTGCGTAGTTAGATGTTCTTTCATAATCATGAACTGAGGCAATTTCCTGCTTAAGTGTGCACGGCTATTTTTTGAATGAGATGATACAATGAAGATAAACATTAGAAATTTGGGCTGCTTTTTTTCTGGAATTGTTCCAAAACATCATTTTGAGAGGTAATTAGTTAGATGGCATTGCGAGTGGAGTTCATGAGACTGTGATTCACCTGATCTGCTGGGTTCTGCTACAGAATAGTCTTTTCATTATAACTGTAAGTAGACCTTTGTTATTGGATTACAGGTACTGGATACTATTACGTAGATTAAGTGACCTCCCTTTAAAAAGTCTTTATTTCCAGCATTTCCATATAGTACCATTTAAAACTCTTACCTCCATTTACTGCTCTTGATTTAGGTACATCATAAAGAACATTGAATTAAACATATGAGTTGGTAACTAGTGATACAAATTTTAAAAGTTCTTATGAATTTTTTTTAGATTTCTGGCAGTCCCCTTAGCCATGTCATTAATTGACTTTTCTGCCTCATATTGCCTAGCTTCAGTGAAAATACAGCTTTTGGATTATTTCCACTTTGTGTCTCAAATGATAGTTCAAGTAACGTCTAATATATCATAGAATGCATCTTCTCTCATTTCTTGTACCAGTGCCTAAAGTTCATGATGTTTCTCCCAGAACTGTCCCTAAACTCTGCATTTTAACAGGTGAAATAAGTGTTGTCATCTCTTCTAGCACATTTCTATAGCTTACCATACTGTTGAAATCAGAAACTTCTCAGGAGATACTGGACTCTGCTAAAAACGGGATGGGCTTGAGTTGCATTTTCTGCTTGCTAAGATTGCTCACATCAGTGAATTTAACATTGTTTTAAAGTGTACATAGGTGAAATTGGCCCCTCAGTTCAGCAAAAAACCACTTTGCTGGACTTGCTGGGAAAGCCTACAGTGCTGCTCATTTACAGGCAGCTTTGTCTGTTTTTCTCCTAAGACCAGCATGTCTGATAACTATGTTCAGAAGACTGAAGTTTATCATCTCTGAATAAATTTACAGTAAGAAATCCAGGTCCCCTTTAGCTTGTGAATTTTAAAACTTCTAATAAAATTGTTTATGTCTTTGTAAACAAGTTGAAATACCAGTCAACAGGGACTATTCTTGTGAAAATTCTACAGACAGCTACAGAGAAATAATAAAATATATGCATGGCAAAGCTTTAAAATTACTACAAGAAAAGCTAGTAATGCTTGCTACTACAGTTATGGTCTTTGCCACATGAACTTCAGACATCAAAACTTTCTAGAAAGTTTCTGTTCTGATAACAATTATGTTTATCCCATCAGTGTTAATTTCAAGAGACAGTGAATGAATGACTTACTTCAGCACCACTACGTCTGTCTTATACTGTGACTTGAGTGGCCCCAGAGAAGGGCAGTGAAGCTGGTGAAGGGTCTTCAGAGCATGTCTTATGAGAAGCAGCTGAGGGAGCTGGGGTTGTTTAGTCTGAAGAAAAGGAGGCTGAGGGGAGACCTTACTGCTCTCTACAACTATCTGAGAGGAGGTTGTAGAGAGGTGAGTGTTGGTGTCTTCTCACAAGTCACAAATGATAGGACAAGAGGAAATGGCATCAAGTTGCTCTGGGGTAGGCTTAGGTTGGACATGAGGAAAAACTTTATACTGAAAGGATTATCAAAGACTGGAACAGGCTGCCCAGGGAAGGGGTTGAACTGCTATTTCTGGATGTATTTAAAAGCTGTCTAGATATAATGATTAAGTATATGGTGTAGTAGTAGCCCTGGCAGAGTTAGGTAATGGTTGCACTTAATCTTAAAAGCCTTTTCCAGCCACAGTGATTCTGTGATTCTATTATCATTATAGAATTAGCACATTTTTTACATTAAAGTATTCGTTTAGGATTAGCAGCCAAATACTCTCTCAAAACAAAACAAAACACCAAAACCCAGCAAATCAGACTGACTTCTGCAAAAATCTTGTCCCTGAAGAAACTAAATTACAAAGCTGAGCTCACACAGAGTAAACCACAAATCAAGCTGCTAGCGTGACTGAGAGATTTGTTAATACAGCTGTAAACTGTAAACAGATTTTCTGAAAAGCATTGGAGTGTTCCCTCTGTTGATAGGCAGTGGTTTAAATATTGAAACTATCATGACCAGTGTAAGGGGAAAGAACAAATCTGGAAACAGTCTTTTGTTTTCTTTTCCATGAGCTTTATCTCCTAATTTGAAAAATTATTTTCAAAAACATAGAAAACAGATGAAAGAGACTTATGTTTATGACAACAGAAATGAAATTACATATCAATAGGAATAATTACCAATTTCATGCTTATCTATACTGCCACTGTTGTGGATTGACCTTCTATGTAGTAAACATTGCAAAAGCACCAGAAAAGATATCCCTATTAAAAGGACTGCAATCAAGTAATTACAAATTGAATTTGCACAATTATTTATTATTTGAGGTCTGATACAGCAGTGTTCTGGAATTCTCTGCTGATAATTCATTCCAGATGTATGTTACGGCTAGAACTTGCATTAGAGTTTACTAAGAGCTGTGTCAGACCTCAAGCCTGTTTAAGGTATGTATATATACTATGCATATCGTAGACTATGAAAAATATATATCCCTGTTATGGGACCTCTGTTTTGTTGCCCAGAGCAGAACTCCTTACAATAATAATTTCATTTTTAATTAACACCTGCATAGCTATCGCTGTAGCTGTTTAGATTTTCTGCCTTCTCAGTATGTGAGAATACATCTACTGATAAATTGCCTTCAAACCTGATTTCAAATGGACTGAGTATCTCAAACTGTTCTTTTCCCTTCAGCATCATATTTCATCTATGGGATGAAAATCCAGAGCCATCTGCCCCATTGATTTCAGCTGTTGCTGATTTTTTTACACTGAATTGAGAGTTTTTAAGAGCAGTGGCATTGCCCACATTTTGTTGTGTGAAAGTAGGGTGTCTGTGCTACCAGAGAGTCTAGTGGTTCCTCCTTAATCTGCTTCAAATCAAATTCTTAATTGATGTTCATGTTCTCAGCTCCTACATCTGTGACAGTCAGATGCAGCTGATGTTACACACCTCCCTGTAATGATCTTTGCATATTTAAATTCAATATCAAGCCATAAGAAACTATGGTATCATCTTATTGAATAAGACATCTGCCTACTCAAGCCAAAGGAGAACTTGATTGGATACTCCCAAGTAGATTAAGTGGCCTCCCTTCAAAGTCTTTTCTAGCGTACCATTTAAAAGTCCTTACTTTCGGTGTGCTTTACATCACTGTAGAGGCTTCAGAGAGGACACTGGGATTGGCCAAGCAGTCCTCTAGACATCTTTGTGCAGCTGCAAGCTGTGCAGCATGGATGAGAATCACCTGTATTAAGATATGCACAAGAGAAACTGCTAGAGTTAAAAGACTTAAGTTCCATATCAGGAACTGGAGCTTTGCAATGTGTGTTATCCATGTGCATGCTCTGCAGCACCATTTACTCTGCCCATCCCCTTATCAAAGTCCCTGACACAGCAGGACTCTGCAGTTAAGAAGAATTGAGAGGTGGAAAGCAAGTGCCAGCTTCTCTACCCCAACAGCAGAGTGGAGAGAACATATCAGTTGAGGTCTACAGGACTATTATTGAGGTACTTTACAGATGAAGGGTGTATGATGCATGTATCTCTGTATGCTATGGGCATGCATAGAGTTCTGAACATCTGTAATTATTAGTGAGTATCTCCTTTTTCTCTTCCTGAGATGGAGGGATTTTTTTTTTTTTTGCATTGTGTGAACTGCTGACTGGGGAACAGACCATTCTGTCCACTTCAGGAAAATGCGTAGATTAGCAAGACTTTACAGTTTGCTACGGACCTTTTTAGAAACTTGGTTCCTGCTGTCTTTCAAATATAGTCACCTCACAGAGGACTTGGTTGAAGTTTCTTTTTCTTTATTAACATGACCCCTTTTTGTACAAGTGAGGAAGTGGGAAGGTGGTCACTGCTGTTCTTTTTGTTGTTTAAGACAGTGTTTTCTTTCTGTGCAGTTCCATTTCAACACACTAAGGTTTGGATGCCCCAGTCAAAAAAATGCTTATCCCAGAAGTTGACTTATATTTAAATGCTTTGCAGATCTGAGGTTCAGCTGCGTATGTCACTATTAGAATGCTTGGAACTAAAAGCCATTGTAAAGATGTTTTCTGTTTGTTTGTTTGCTTTGTTTTGTTTTTGTTTTCTTGTCTAAACTGAACTTAGGATTCAAATGTTTTTGAGAGCAGAAAATATTCAGGACACACAAAATGCTGCCACTGAATTTGCAACAGGTCCCAAGAATACTTCAGTTACTTCAGATAGTTCTGTCTTCATCTATTGCAACACCTCCACAAAAGCAGAGCATGATTGATGTATTAAATGTCTAGGGAAAAAAAAAAAATTAGCTTCAGTGCCAGTTACACTTAAGAAGAAGAGACAAATGTATTTTATTTTCTATCCAGATGCTCAAGGCACTTTCTGCTCAAATGACTCGACTCTTCTTCTGGTAAACAAAGTATTCAAAATGAAGTTCCTAAGACATGTTTTTAGCAATGGTAGCTGAAGATTTCTTAAGTCACCATATCTACATGCCTAATATATCCATGTTCCAGTCACTCAAATCCATGGATTTATCTAAAATCAAAATCAGTTCCAACACACTGCATTCCCCTTTGGCTTATCCTTAGCTGCTTGAATTGTCACAAAAGTCATATTAATAGAGGCAGCTGCTTTTCATCAAAATAAAGTTTGTGGTGCTGTTCTTTGAGTACTGACAGGCCAAAGCTGTGCACATTAACTCCAATCCAAAGTTCAAAAGGAGCTTTCAGTGCTAAATTTTCTGGGTTTTTTTTAAAGTTAGTGTCCACAATTTTTATTCCACAATATTAGTACCCAATTTCCCCCATCTTTGAATATTTTTCATACAACAGCTTTTATTGATGTTATTAAGCAGTCAGGAGTTTTCTTGTCTCTAAAGGCAAATGGACAGTTTTCAAAAGACAAATTTGATCATTTCTAGCAAGAAAATGACTTCACTGTTTTGTGCCAGTGATTCCTTTCGCTCATCATCTCTTTTAAGCTAAGTGGCAGTTTTTGCAGATATTTCTTCCCAAAATTTCCAGGAGCATGACCATCATAAGAGAATATTATCTCTTGTCAGGAAAGAGGTGAGGTTACTACCTGTTGGACTGTCAAGCCAAACCTGCCTGATATGTATGCTTTGCCAGTGCTACCATTGACACTGCACAAAGCAGGAAGTCTTTTTAGAATCCATCTCTACTGTAGTTATCAGCAATGGAAAAAATATCTTACAATAGTATTTTCAACAGTTTGGAAACTATATAGCCATAATGATTGCTCTCTGATTTCTACCTGGCAGATTGCAGTGGCTGAAAAATGTTCTATGACATAATGTCACTTGAATTCTGAATGGAACTCTTATGCATGACTGTAAATAATTTAAGGTACTTGGAAACTTACTATATATATCAACATTTTTTCCTAGCTGGAAATTTTTATCTGTCCCACTATATCTCCCTTCAACCTCAGTCTTTTCTGCACTCAGAATGAAATATTAGTAGCTCTCAAATACAAGATATGTCAAATTCTATAGAGATGACAGCAAATAGCTGCTGTAGGAATTTCAAGGGGTCATCCAGTCTGCCTCTTATTTTACCTAGCACAGGATCAGCTTTACCAAAGTGACCCTGAAATAGTATCTCCTAGGTCAATTAATTATTATATTTCAGAATCTGCTTGCTTATTTCTGTGGGGTAAGATTATGGAGTAAAGACTTTGCATCTATGCATACAGTAACTACTTTTTTATTCTCTTAAGTTGGTGGTGTTTCTCTTCCTGCTTCTAATGACATGTGAAATTTATGAAGAGATGTCAAAAGTATTATCATATCTCTGAATGGCATATTTTTGTATCATGTCTAAGTCACATACAAAGATTAAAAACACATAATCATTTTCCAGTAACACATAATCATTTTTCCAGTAAATAATATGAGAAATACTCACTTGTCCTTTATCCTTCACCTAAGACTTTGCAAAGAAAATTCTCAAAAGAGTTTGACCAAATAGAAATCCACTTTGGATCATGTGAATCACCTTATTGAGGTTAATGACAAAAAGTGTCTGCATATGTTAGTGTTTACAATTCTGGTAGGCAAAATCTTTAATTTCAAACTATATTGTATATTTCTGCTTTAAGACAGATTAGCATTTTATAAAAGAACAAAAATGTTTAATATTATTACATCTTTTCTGAGAAGAATAAGATTTTTTTAAGCTATAGTTTGAGAGTAGTAAGATATGGTTTAACTTTGAATGTTACAGTGAAGGTCCCATACCTGTCCATTGAAAACAGTCTTTGTCTTCTTGTTGAGGTTTTGGATTTATTTTTTTTTCCCCCTGAAAGTTGTTTCCAGCACCCTACTGAAGTTAATGATTCATTTTTTCAGAACCTCATTCTGGAAGCTTGGTAGGCTTGCCAAATTCACCTTCAGATCAAGATCCTTTCTTCTTTTTTTTTTTTCCTGGTTTAGGTTTGTGGAATTATTTTTAGTCTTTGTAAGGATGAGGAAGAAAAACACCTTAGTCTGTTGATACTTGAGTAGTGATAATAGGATTCAGCCTTGGCCAATTACACAAGTGTGCTTTACACAGATGGCATCTAAAAAAACCCCTAAAACAACAAAAAAACCCAAAACAAACAAAAAAAACCCACACCACCCACAAAAAAAAAAAAAAGTATCTTTTTAGCTTTTCATTGATGATAGAAAAGGTAAATGTTTCTTCTGTTGCTGGTTTCTGAGATATTTAATTAATCTGTTTTGTGCATAAGCTAAACAAATTAATATATCTAGAAGCAAAACTTTATTTTCTACCTAACAAGCCCTATATATTATTATCTTGTTTTTAGGCCTGACAAAAGTCATCCAGTCTTTTCAGATATGTCTTGCCACCTTTCTTATGTAAAGACTTATTTTCATCAGCCATGATTTTAGAGACACAAAATGACATTTCCTGGAAGAAAAACTGTATAATAGTTCTTTGGTAGCTAACTCTTACTATTATTTAATCTTTTTTAATCTCCTGAAATGTGATTTCAGGTACTCTGTTTTGAAAAAGTTTTCCAACAAATTACGCAATTATAACAACTCTTAAATTAAATCTGAAATTATTTCAAGTACAGTGTTAAGATGATGAAGTAAATTTTGTGTGACCCGTTATATTTGGAAAGAAGGAGGGAATGTCAATATTAGAACAATCATTAGTTACATAGCAAGTCATAATAAAAGTGTAAAAATTCAGATGAATTGGACTAACACATTAATATTTAGGAAAGAAACTGAACCTCTGCAGTTCAAACCCTAAATCAAATAAATCATTTCTCTTGATCCATTTTTGTTGGGGTGTTTTCCTAAAGTCTTTCCCTTAATCAGCTTCTGCTTTACAGTCAGTGGACAGCTCAGCCCATTATCTTTGCACCATTCAACCTGTCAGAATTCATTAGCTCCCCATCTACAGAGAACTCCCTCTGCAACCAATTGCTTGTTAATTCATCTACAGCAAACTCTGGGGGATTTTGCTAAAGAGCCATTTTAGGCAAAGTATTTGATTTATACTTCCTTTGGCACTATTTAGCCAAAGGTTCAACACACATCAGATTTTTACAGCTCATCCAAGCTTGGTAAGATTTTTTGCTTCTTGAGATTTTGAAAGTAATATGTTATTAGTGATTTTGGCAGTGGGTCAATACCACAATAAATACCTTGTGTGTTACTGCATCAAACTGTTTAGAAGTTTTTTCCCTGTAGGAAAATTTTCTTCATTAAAGGACACTAAAAATAAGAAATTGTGGCATCTTTCAATTTGCTAGTTCCACAAGAGTTGTTAATTACTTGTTGCACATAAAGCATGTTTTTTTCTGAGATTGTTATAGGGCATTAAACTTTCTTCTTTTGAAAAACAATATCTTCATTTCTGTTAAGCCTCATATACTTTTCTAAGAATGTCTCCATTAGGACAACCAACATCCTCTTCAATTGAAAACCAGCTATTTGTTTTCATTCTTATTCTGTAATGCTAAATGCTTTAAATAATAATGGAATTCAGTATTGTGTTTAAGTTTATTTATAAAATGTCTCTAAAAATTGCACACACTTTCTTGTTGCCTTCATAGGAAACTCATAATGAAATGATCAGTCATATGTAGGAATTCTTTCTCCTGAATGTATCCTCCTCCACAAATATTTTTTAGGCCAGAAAATACTTAGGCAATTACCTGAACAGGGAAAATACAGTGTAGTATCAAAGGACCAGGCAACAAAAAGTCTACAGATCTGTGGCACCTACAGACTTTTGAAACTGGAGCAGTATGTTTGGGAGATTAAACAGCAGTGTAGATATCTTATCTTAGGCCTGTTTACTGGTTTTGCTTGTTTAACTCCAGACTCTTATATGTCTGTTTCTTGAACAAGAATGGGTAATATCTGGCATTCTTATTGTCTTGTATCTATGATTTATATCATAGTTACTCTCTTTTTGGACTGTCATTCAAGTCTTCTCGCTGAAGAGTACCAACCCAAGTACCTCACTTAGGAGTATCAGAAGCATCTATAAAATCAATGGAAATACCTCAAGAAAGCTGGTCAGCTGAGACAGAATTCTCCTTAGGAAGGCCTATTAATTATAACAGAGAATGAGCAAGGTGAGAGGTTTCAGAAATGTATGAAGTTTCATTTTTTTCCACTAGATATATGGCAATATGGGGCAGGATTACAAAGATATCAGAAGCCAAAACAATGAGTGTTAGACATAAAAGTTTTGAAGCACTCTGTTTTTCACCTCTGGAATCTTGTGTGCAAAGTTTAGAGTCCAGGATAAAGACTTTTCAGAGCTTTTTCCTTTATAACAAAACATTTCTCACTGCAGAAGATATTTTTAAATAAATCATTGTTTTTGACAACGTTGCTCTCAAATAATGTAAACTAAACAATACTATGCATTAAGTAGTATGAACACTTTTTCCTTCGTATGGATTCTTACTGCTTAAAAAATGACAAGTTAAAGACTAATAAGAGAAAAACATGTCTCTTGATTAGCTAGAGAAGAGCCTTATGAAGTTCTCTGGGCACTCACCAAGGAAAAGTGCAAAGGCCTACATGTGATTTTTTTTTTAGCTCACTACTGCATAACCAGAAAAGATCTCTCTGTTACCTTTTGCCCTTCATCAGCCTGAGAATGGAATGAGGGAAGAAATGGTGTATGTGTATCCATGTTCTATGAATAAATGAACATAAAAGTTTTTTTGGTTTGTGTCTCCTGAGAAAGGACAGCTGGAGAGTCAACTGGGAATGCAAGAGTGAGCTTGCTTCCTTTGATTGTCAGCACATTTTTATTAAAACAAAACAAACAAAAAAACCCAACCAACCAACCAAAAACCCCTTTAATAAAAAAACCAAACAAACCAACAACCAAACTCCAAGAAACCTAACAGGAGAAACAATGATCAAAAGTTGTCATTAACACCTATTTTGAAAAGTTACAGAAAAGCTGAGATAAGATTTGTGAAAAGGAATAGTAAATTTCACTAAAATAATGGCTGCAGAAAACAGCATTCCAAAGTGTAGACTCCTCTCATGAGATCTGACAAGAAGCAGCAAAATACAGGCTAAATCCCTTTTACACACAGATGCTTTTAATGTAATTATACAATAGATTGTAAATTCTGTGGGAATGTATGGTCCATGCAGAAGTTAGAAAAATTCCATTGTTTAGTCTTATTTTTTCTTAATACTATTTACCAATTAATGGGTGTATTCGGAGAACAGACTCTGTGGGGAAATCTGGTGACTATTGTGACATTCAAAGCAGCAGTTAATGATTCTGTCTATTCTCCAAAGCACCCTACACGGACAGGAAATGCCATATGCAAAACATCTACTATAAGTTCCTAGGTTACATGCCTGCTTTTCTCAATTGACTCTATAGGGCTCAAGCTCAGATATAACAGATCCAGGCAGCAGTCACTTAGAATTGCTTTTCTTGTTCTCTTGAATTTAGCTCCTCTAGTAAGTGCCAGTATCAATCTATGGCTCCACCCTATTAAGTTTATAAAGCCTATAGAGGCAAGCTTAGATGGGGCAGATCAGGCTCTGACTGCAAGTTAACAGATAATGGTTATTCCCAAAAAACTGCTTTGTAATGCAGATGACATTCATATATCTGATGGCGTAGAACTTTTCCAAAAGTTAAATATTCACATTTTCAATACAAGTTCCATATAGCAAATTTATATTTGCTATAATTACTTCTAATTCAGTCATATTATGTTGCTTCAACTCATCTGAAATTTCTGAAGATATGTTTCTCATTTTAATAAGGAATTTAAAGCCCACTGACATGAAAAACTTCCCTTGATTTCAGTATGAGTATTGGGTCTGATATTAATTCTTCACTATAAAATTATTTCAAAATAACCCGTTAGGTCTAATTAATATTTTAACATTTAAAAATTATATATATAAAAA
>JANIJG010006815.1:16579-32428 GCA_024611175.1 Megaceryle torquata
AGGTGTTCAAGGCCAGGTTGGACAGAGCCTTGTGTACCCTGATCTAGTTGAGAGGCGTCCCTGCCCATGACAGGGAGATTGGATTAGATGATCTCTAGGGTCCCTTCCAACCTAGGCTGTTCTGTTCTGCCCCCCCAACCCCGCACCTACAGGAAGGACTAAGTATAGGTTCAGGACCTGCAGGTACAAAAGACCTCCTATCTGTTAGCAACAGGAGAAGATAGAAGAGAAAACCATGTGCCCTGGGAATGGAAGTGGGTTAGGGACTGGGTTTTTATATGTTTCAAGACTGAGCATCTGAGATTGTGACCCGAAACCTAGACTGTAGCAGCCAACTCTAGAAGTCCCCATTTAAGCCAATCACGTCTCAATCAATTTTATTATTAAGGATGTAAACAGAGAAAAATACATGATCTCTTTGAAGTGATTGAAGCCCATTATTGTGACAGCTGCTAAGAGTGAGCAGTACATTTAATGCTGGCATGACTTCTGTCTCATGCCAGCACGTGCTGCTGCAGCTATGTGTGAATAAGTACCCATTTTGTAGAGGTAGTCACGCGTTTGTGTGCAAAGATCAGATACATGTGCATGACCAGTTGTGAACTTGACAGGGATCACCTCCCTCACTGGGACCTCTGGACAGAATTACTGTAAGAATAATAAAGACCATTACAATCTATACTGTCCTGTTTAAAACATCTTTTAAATAGCAGAGATTCCAAGTAATAGATTATTTTATTCCATGTGCATTGAAAGCATTAAAAAAACCTCCGCATTTAAAAAAGTCATCTGTATTAATTTAACTGTATGAATGCATTTTAAAACATTATGGAGAGCAGAGAATGGAGTCTTTGGGAACATGCCATTTGCTGCCTCCAGTCATGTGCCAAAATTTGTTAGCAGATGAGGCTTTTTGATATCTTCTTGGTGGTCATGGGGTTCGGAGCAGTTTCTGCCTCATGATGAGGGATGTGAGATTCCTCTGGGTGCTGTAAATCCTTTACATTTGCAGAGGGATGGATTGTTTTAACTGGAGGAGATGAGCAGAAACACAAACATGGCCCCCTCCCTTCCTCCTTTCTTCTCTGGGTGTTGAAGACCTGCAATGCTGTGGGTGACTTGCAGAGATGGGAGAAATTGCAGGGACAGCCAAGAGTGAATAGGCATGAGCTCCACGACCATGATGGCAGGTTGGTGAAAGCTTGGTGGGGTGGTGGCCAGAAGATAATTTTCAGACACCATAATAGTGAAGATGTTGGGCCACATAGCAAATACTCATGAAAAACCACTCAAACAATGTGTGTGTGTGTATGTACAGGCAGGGGAGGTTTAGGCAAACAGTTCCTGAGGGTGGTCTGTGAGGTCTGCCTTGTGTCACCAGTAACAGTCTCCAGTTGAGATGAGTAAATGGGATCAAAAGTAATATGATCTGTGCTTTGACTTTTTGATGGTTGTCCTCTCCTGCTGCATGTCGCCACTAGGAGAGTGACCCTATCCATGCAATATTTATTTGGTTGTTGACCTGTACCAAAATTTATTAAATTCCGGCCATTATTGATCATACATACTACATTATTTTCCCAGATATTTTTTTCACTCATTCAAAGAAATGAAATACTGCATTATTTTTAGCAGGGTTTATTGTGACAGGACAAGGGGTAATGGTTTTAAACCAAAAAAGGGGAGATTTTTACTAGATATTAGAAAGAGATTTTTACAGTGAGGGTGGTGAAACACTAGAACAGGTTGTCCAAAGAGGTGGCAGATAGGGATCCCAGTAAACATTCAAGGTCAAGGACTGGGCTCTGAGCAACCTGATCTAGTTAAAGATGTCCCTGCTCACTGCAGAAAAGTTGGACTAGATCTTTAAAGGTCTTTTCCAACACAGAGCTTTCTATAATTCTGTGGTTCTGTGATTCTTTATGTTTTTAATGCCCTCATTTCAATGGAGAGTATAGTTATCAATATCTGCTGATCTTTTACAGTCATCCACTCTGAAAGACCTCCTGATTGAAGTGCTAACTTGGTCTTAATCCAGCATTTTTTATCAAGGTCCCATTGTGTTGCTCCCTTGTGCAAGGTGGGGAACCTGTCTTTCCGTTGGGATTTGGGCTGAATATGTGGTGTGGATGCTGCTTAAAGTGAAGAGTGATGGGTGTCAACTGCTTGGCAGAAGAAGCAGAGGTCAAAGAGTAAGCTAAAGCAGGGCCTAAATTGTCCTCAAAGCACTGGAGCAGACCACTGGCCTGGTTGTGGTTACTTAGCTAAAGGGAGAGTGTTCATCTTTTTTGTGAAGGCCAAAAATACCTGAAACTGGTCATATCAATCCATTTGCTTTTTGCTTGAAAAGCAAAATTTAAATGAGATGTGTTATCTGCATGGTTTGTATATTTAGAAATTGCATTAAATATTCTCATTAGCTTTGTTTCTTCAAAGAAATGCTCTTGCTCTTACCCCATATGCCAGAAACACAATCTGGAATAAGACTGTGAAAAAAACACATTGATAAGATTCATGCAACAACTTCTGGGTACTCTGGTTCACCAGCATCTGTCACAGTGACCATTCCTGTCTTGTCTTGTAGGGACCCTTCAGATTAGGTTTGTTGGACTTGAGCTGGCAGGAGCCATTTAACAAGGCAGTCCACATGGTTAAGAGGCATTGCTCTCTCTGATACTATTCCGTGCAGCTTGCACTTGTCAGAGACACTGGAATCTATTTTCTGAATTATTTTCAGACAAGTTGTTTTTGGCACTTTGCAAAGTTTCCTTCCATGTCCTCATGGGCTGAATGATAATTTATTCAGAAAGGCTCAGCTCCACATACACAAGATGGTATTTTCAGTGTTTCCTACTGTCTGGACAGCACTGTCTTTGGAGTATTCACATGTCCTTTCTCCTTTGTGCCCTTAATTTCCTTCAGTAAACATGGGGTGATGCGTCACAGACAGTCTGTATACTTACATTAAATGACATTGTATTCTAATGGGAAAATGGATCTGCACTGATAATCTCTCTGTTGGGAAACACCCGATACACTCATTGTATCAATACAATAAATACAGTCAAAGTGCCTTTGACAAACAGCATCTCTGAATTTTCTAGTCCTGAGTGATTCCTCCAGTCCAGAGGATGCAATGAATTAGCTGATCTAAGCTGAATTGTCCTAAACATCCTGAATATTTCTAATGTCTGAACCAATAATAGAAACAAGAAAATTGTAAGGAGAAAGGGATAGAAATTATAGGGTATGCAAAAGAGATTGTCACGTTTGAAGGACAGTTATTTGCATTTAGTCTGACCTTGTGTATAAAAGGAAGCTGTAGACCTTGAATGACATTTGAAACATGTGATCACTTAGTCCAGGCACTGGGGTGGGACTTTGTTCTCTCTTAGTTCAAACACCATAAGCAGCTCAGATATCTATCTGTGTGGCTCTCAGCGTCACAGAACCTGATTGTTCATGGCGGATTAATGAGATGTAAAAAATTAAACTAAGGAAGTGCTTTTGATCTCCTTTACAGTCTGGAAAATAAGGCTTGGTGGTTCCTGCTTCCCTAACCCATGGAAACTGCTTAGTTTGAGTGAGAGTCGCATTAAAACTCTTAACCATGAAAAAGTGCTAAAAGCACTTTATCCTGTCCTAGCACCAGGCGTACTTTACAGTATAACTTAACCGTATGCCCTGGATTCAGTCTGTGTTTTCCAGGGCATCTCAGCTGCTTTGCAGCACATGCTTGATGTGGGTATTCTTGTGGTTGAGAAGCTTGATGCTGATATCGTGTCTGGACCTGCTGTTGTAATTCATGAACTGTGTGTTCTTAGACCTAATCCCCACGGGTCTGATTGGTGAGGTGATCTCTGGGTGTGCCGACCAGTCATGCATGTATAGGCAACAGGGACTATGTGCAGGTGAGCTCTTGTGGCCACTCTTTAATTAAAATAAAATGTTTGAAGGAGTTCACGCCTGACTTTCTGTGTGGTAGTTCTATAGTTGGGGCAGTTGCTCATGTACAGTTGCATGGGAGGACATTGTTAAAGCCCGAGTCTAAATGTTCACTCATTCATAGAGTAGTGTGGGTTTTGTTTTTGTTTTGTTTGGTTTTTCTGGTTTTTTTTTGTTTTTTTTTTTTTAGGGGAGGGAAGCTAGATCCATCCTGTTAATTAGCTGTTGGTGTTCCTTTGTTACATCCGATCTGACTGATGCCTACTTGACCTGCATTGAGACCTTTGGCAATAAAGGTTTCCTTGGCAAAGCAGGATCTTATTTCTTGGGAATAAGGTCATTGGATCACTTAGGAAAGGGAGGAAACAAAAGCTTTTGAATTTAAGGAACTTCTCCAAAGGTTTCTTGTTCTTCCACTGGGTGATGTCTTAGCTGGGTAACCTGTGTTACTAAATCTGTCCTTTGGGTTTGGTAATCCTTGTGAGATCCTACTAGTCAACCAGGTTGGAGTTTGAAGAAAAACAGTCAATTAAGTATGGAGGTATTGGTTTCACCTGCCTACCACAAGGAACCACTTGATGTCCTCCCAGTAAATTACAGCTTGCAGGAGGCAGTGATTCATCTTTGGAAGCACAAGTGGGAGAACAATTGTTTAGCAAAAGCAATATCCAGGCCTGTTTGCACACTTACTGTTTTCCTGTAGAAACTCGGGAACGGATTAGTACATGGTGTTTCTCCTGAAGCCTCCGGAGAACTCTTTCAAAGGGAAACAGGAATGTCGTGTTTCTCCTCCCTTTCCCTTGTGTGGCCATGCTTTCTTGCCCTACCCTTGTGCTGCTGGCAGTGTTTGTGTAGGCACATGGTCAAACAGGTCAAGGATGGTGTGCTGTGGAACACAGATCCTCTGTGCTGCACTCCCAGGTTGATTCTTTTAGAATATCCCAGGCTGGAAGGGACCTTGAAAGATCATCTAGTCCCCCTATTGTGTGGTGTGTTTAGCACCCTTCCCAATCACATCTTGAAAACCTGCAGTGATGGGTACTCCCCCATGTCCCTAGAGAGGCTGTAATTTTAATTACATTACTTCCCAGTTTTGCTGGTGGAATGGCTGTGTTCACCCCAGTCCAGGCATGTGGATGGGAATGCAAAAGCATATAGGCACAGCATGCTGGTGGCATTGATTGACGTTGTCCTAAACCTGTTTCTGCTCTCGGCTCTGCCATGGATTTGCTGTATGGCCTCAGGCTGTCACCTTAATTCCATCGTAGGTTTCTCCATGGCACAAGAGGGATAATGCTGGTGACCTGTGTGGAGCATGGAGATGCAACAAGCTTTAGGTAATCCAGTTTAGCACATGGATTAATAAGGGATGAATGCTGAGCCCTGTTTCTTGGTGAAATACTTGTTTGCTTCTCATCTCCTTGTGACTCTGGGGCTATTGGGGAACCAACATCTATGTGGAGTGTGCACTCAGTGCAGGGACCAGTGAAATGTGGAGCAGCCTGGGGTGTCACTTATGTCCCTATGGGGGACCTGAGGCTCAGGCTTGTTTGAATGGTGTGCCCTAGTGTTAGGGACATCACAGAAATCCTACATGACTGTGAAAGTAAGTGTGGCTGTTGTGAAAATAGCCATGACAAATGGGATTAAATTTAAGAGGAAAGTGCTCTTACTGACTGATGAGTGATGAGCAAAGAGAATTTTTGTCTATGAATATCATGATGTGATTTATTAGTAATCACATCCATAATGTTTCTCATCTATAGACCTTAAGTGGCAATTAGTATGAAGGGGAGAAAGTGTTATTCTTGTTTCATTGAGGCACAAAAACATCAAATGACGTGCTTCAGGGCATTTCATGAGTCAGTGGTAGGGTTGGACGCAAAGCCTGCTTTGAGAAGGATAATTTTTGTACGATTGGTTTGGGTCTGCTGATGCCAGTTCTGTGTGTGATTTGGTTAATAATTGTGGATGTGACTTGAAATTGTATGGAGTTGTTAGCTGATGATGGGTCAGTGTGTTGTCAGGACTTGCTGACAGTAGAAGCTAATTCATGCTAATCTGTAGATTTGGTATAGTTTAATCCAATTCATCTCAAGTAAGATGTTTCTCCTTTTAAATTCCAGTGGCCATTTCCATTGCTTTATTTAATTGATACCTGTGCATTTTAATAGGAAATATGAAAAATCCTTCAACCCTTAACAGCTCTATAGGTGTCCTATCTGTTGCTAAAGTAGTCTGCTACCTTCTTGAAGATGAAGCTGGCTTTCCTCCTTGTTCAGTGAAGCTAGATAATTCAGTCTCCCTTTTTAGTCATAGCTTGTGTTTTCAATCCTGTAACTGAGCTTGGCCTGCCAGAGGAAGTTCTCTGCATTTCTCAGCACAGCAGATCCCTAGTAAACATGGCATTAAATCCAATCCCATGCTGCTTCTCTGTATTCATCTGTTTTTTCTTGACCTGGTACTTTTATGCTGAGTGTTTCCTGTGCTAATAGTTATTTTATTTAAATGCCAGATGCACCGTGATTATACTTTTAGCTCAGAATATAGGGAGGGTTTTTTTAAGTGTTAGATTTAGTTACATGTACTTGATATTTAGAGTACAGGCACAAAGATGTACTGAAGGTGCCTAGACCAAATTCAAATAAAAAGCTGTAGGTTTCTGGAGTGAAATGGCACCATCCTTTCAGCAATACTAATTTGTTTCTTGTTTACGTATTCATTGCATGTCCTTTGTTTGATAGGGGAAGATTTTAAATTGGACATTGAATATTACCTGAAGGATGTTTGGCAGTTGCTGACTGTAGGTGTAGGAGATGATGTGACAAGGAGCTGAGCTGAAGCACCTGCTGTCCTGTCGGGCTTTACACAGTGATACTTGGTGGCTTTAATATACCAAACAAGATTTGAAGTGACTACAAACAATCCTTCACTTCATGGGTGAAGAAATTATGGACATCTCTTTTCATTGGAATATTTGCCTTGAACTCTGAAACAGAAATGGGGAAGAATGAGGACTGCTGAACTGTCTCCTCTGTGTACCTGTAGTATCTTAGCTTCTTGTGGAATTTGCTTTTGGAACTAAATTCAAATAGTGATTTATTGGTTTCATTTTCAGCTGAATTTGCTGTGTGAGGGGGGCAACACTGTACACAAGAGTCTGCTTAAACAGAGATGTGCAAAAAACCCCATGCAATATTTGGATTGCTTTCTAACACTCGAAGGCTCAGATTCCTTAGTTCTTATATGAGCTCATTGTTCAG
The DNA here is from genome assembly GCA_024611175.1 of Megaceryle torquata. Lineage (NCBI taxonomy): Eukaryota > Metazoa > Chordata > Aves > Coraciiformes > Cerylidae > Megaceryle > Megaceryle torquata. Next base: position 23,788 of record JANIJG010006815.1, read on the forward strand.
GTCAAACTGAGGCCATAAATAAATTATATTGGTAGGATTTTTCCATGTCTTTATGAAAGAGACAGTGCTGTCAGGAGAGCACATTTTTGAACAGCACTGGTTCTTTGTCTTGCATTGGTTTGTTAGGTGTGACCTCTGGCATTTGTGTTGTTCCTGGAGCATCTGGAGACCTCATCTGGAGTTATTATTATTTGCATTCTGAAAATGCTTTGGTGGATGTGTGAATCCTCACATTAAAACCATGGGAGACCTGTCTGTGGACAGGTATAGTTGATAGTAGTGCTAGATCTGTGAATGCTGGGATCACCTCCTTACACTTACAATTTGAGCAGGTTGGGCATGGATTTTTGTTAGATTAGCCATTATGCAGAATTTACACTGAATGCATACTGCATGTAGAAGGATGGATGATACCTGGCATCGTGGCCTTCAGCTTTCTTTTTTTTTTTTTTTTTTTTTTTTTTTTTTTTTTTTTTTTTTTTTTTTTTTTTTGGGTGGGAAGTGGAACATTAACTTGGCAGAAGCTGCAGTAGTTTGGCCCTTTGCATCATGTGGTCGGGACAATTTTAACCCTGTTTTATTGGATCTAAGACTAGATTTCCTTTCTTGCTAAACCATGGCCTGAAGAAGAGAGTAAATTATGCTCTGGGCAAGTCCATACACTTGTGGTTTGAGTGTACAAAGCCATCTTGGACACTTCAACCTGCAGCATAGGTGCATCTGAGATCTCTGTATCACAGTGTTCCCAGCTCCTATTTGTGTCATCAGGACCCTTTTTGCCATATCAGTATGGCAGTGGCTGTGATGTATGGGGTTTGTTTATGTTTGTTATTTCTCATTGATTACTGTCTGCTTTAAAGTCAGATTATTAATTAGCACAACAAATTGCTTGAGAGTGGGTGTGCTTAGGGAGGAGTCCTGGTACTGCCTGCTGTCATGTCTGGAAGAGATTCAACAAGGGATGCAGTTGTCTGCCATATTGTTAAGAATGAGGTTGGGTCAACAGTGCAGAGTGATACATCTTCTCTAGTGAAGGAAGAAAAGGAGAGTTTAGAGCAAGGAGAGAAGTAAAAATAAGAAAGCCAAGCAATCTCCCTGTTTTTATGATGTTATTCCAAATGGGTAGTGCTTTTGGAGTTGGCTCCCATGTTATGTGTATTGAGAGGAAGCTTTCAAACAACTGTCTTGGTATCTCATGCTATTCCTTTCCAGATTTGTTTGTTTGTTTTTGGTTTGGTTTGGTTTTCTTTTGTTTTTTTGTTAGGTATGCTGTTGTCTCCCTCTCCACTGATTAACTGTTTTCAGTGAGGACAAACCTCAGTTCAAATCAGTAGCTCCAAAAAAGTGTTTGCCAAACTGTACCTTTAAGGGATTGGAGGCTGGGGATTAGTTTTTACTTCCCACCTGTGGTGACTTCAGGGCTTTTGCAGGCTAGGTGTACGGTTTGGAGATAGTGTGGTCTCCTGGCCAAGGAAAGCCCTGATGCCTGGGTATTCAAGGATGCAGGGAAGAAAATGCCTGGGAAAGCCTTGTCTGTATGTGTGCTACTGCAGTTTTACAGCACAGCTGTACCAGGTGCTGTCTAGCAATGACAGTGCACTGACAAGGGATTATTTGGGTCATAGAAATTAACATTTCTGAGACTGGACTTGTACTGTGAAGGAGGGATAAGATGGGGAATGCCACAGGGTATTTTTTCCACCCTGTGTTTTCTTCAAGAGAAAGGCAGACCCAAAGCACAGCTGGGACTAACGAGATCTTGAGGTGAACTTCGCAGCTTTTCCCTTACGTCTGCAGCAGACTGACCAAAGGTCTGCTTATGGAGTTGCCTGATTTCAGGGTGTGTCATCAATTTGTTCTGGATGGTGGCAGTTCTTCTGACTTCACTGCAGTTTTTAAAAACAGGGGGGGTGTTGTGTTTTTCATCAGTTGCAAAACTGTGTTGACTACATTGTCACTAACTATCCCAGATTTTTGTTGAGATGCAGGCTAATCTGACTTTTCTTTAATTCAGGCACTGTAACTTCCTAACTTCCTCTTTATTCCTCCACAAAAAAAAAGAAAGAAAGAAAAAAAAAAAAGGTTATATTTTTACAGAATTAGAGCTAAAATTCAGTTCTAATTTTTAAAGCTGAGATTCTGCCTTTTCACTTATACAGGCACTGTTCATGTCATGCTGCGAAGAAGACACAAGAATTTGAGCATGTCCCTGTAGTTACCAAATGTTTACCATTGAGGATAAAACTGAAGGGAGGAGGAAAAGTGAGACCAAGCTGCAGAATGATCAAAAGTCCAAAAGGTCTCAGAGGCCCATGGGCCTGTTAGAGTTTAAAAAAGGGACACCAATGTCAAAGTCACTTTGGTGCTTTTAGATGTGCCATCCCCAGAGTTCAGAGGACCCCAGAGCTGCAGATGAAGCAGACTGAACCTGGGAATGGTGTTTGGAACAGTTTGTAACTGCAAATTGTCGCTTCATTTTGTTGTTGTTATTGTCATGCAATTAATTCATGGCCGTTGAGCTAAAAGATGAGGCAGTTTGATTGAATTTTGGTTTCTGTAATCACTGCTGTGATGTTGCTGCCTAGAGGGAGTGACTTCTAAACCGGTCTTTCCAATAGAGGGATTATAGCTGAGAAGGGAGTGCTGGGTTTAAAGAACGAAAAGTTTAAAGCTGTCATATAGTGGTTTCCACTCAGATGAAAAAGCAGAGGATTATAATGCTTTTGTAAAAAATAAGAGCAAAAAACCCCGTATCACTCTTAGAGGATTCACAATGGAAAAGTTGCTCTTGGGTGAAAAAAAAAAAAAAAAAAGCTCTTGGGAATTGTCATGTGAAAGGATGATTCTTGGCAAGTATGGGGTGAAGGGAGCTTCTGGAAGGCATGGCAGGCAGCTCTCAGGGCTGTGCATCTATGAAATTCTGCTTCTGAGAGAGGTTTTCTCAGCTAAACTGGTGGCCGAGTTGCAGTGCTGTGGGGCTGCTCTCAGGAGCCCTCAGAGCAGTCTAACCCCTCCAGGCTCAGTGTGAGTGTGAGGACTTTATTCACTCTGTGTATTTGGGGTTTTTTGTCATTAATTGTGTTTTGGAACCTCATACTTTATTCAGAAAGGTCTTTCTTTCCGTCCTTGTTAAGGCTTGGGGGTGTTTTTTGCATCTGGAGGGGTGAACAGGCTTTCCTGAGGTGGATGTTAGGGCCAGGGGACTCATGACTGGGCAGAAGGGGGAAAATGAGATGGACAATGTGGAAACTCAAAGGTGTTCAAAGACTATGGGTAAATAACATCCTCCACTCCATATTTCCCCAATGCTGCCATATCAGGTCTGTAAAGGATTCTTTTCCTCATTTCAGACCCTTTCTGTGCTCCCGTGCATTGAACTTTATGTGCTGTAAGGTGCTAGCCAAGTAGCAGGGTGCTCAGGTGAGACAGGGAAACACAGATTTGTTTCCTTGTCCTCTTGAGGACTCTCTTTTTTGTGATTTAGCCAGGATCATTTGGGGCCTGGCTTTTTGAAAGTCAATGCTACGAAGGAGTCTGAAGGTTTTTCCACTGTTGTGCTCCTTTGGGTCTCTGGCTGAGTAGCCTGTGTTTGACTTGGATCAAAACACGAAGTGGTGTCAGAGGCTCCAGTACTCCCTGATAAAGGCTGATGCATTTAGTCATGGTGACTGTAAAACATCTCTGTTAAATTTGATTTCTGTTTATGGTATAATTTTAAAATAGCACCTTTATGGAAGCAGCTTCTTTCAGGAACATGTGTGCACTGGGACATGAGGATTTAAGGATGCCTGTAGAGCACTGTGAACTGGAAGGGTAACAGCTTTAAGTATTAATTGTTACAGGAGGAAGCATTTTTTCACTAATTATCAGAAGTGGATTTAATAAGTTTACCCGGGTCAGGCTATTGCATAGCATGTGCAAGGCTGAGTGATGACCCTGGTGTAAAATGCACACGTGCACATCTAATTCTGTGATGTGCATGTCGCAAAGAAGTTGAAGTTGTCGCTTTGCTAAATTTTTTCCCAATGCTAACTGAATTACTGGGGGATGGTGAAACTTGTTTAAAGACTGCTGAGGAGCAGCACGGATCTATGACCTGAGACAGTGGGCGTTGCCAGGCATTGGTATTTCTGAAGAAGCCAGACTTTCTGGGAGTTGGTGGAGGCTGAGTTGAACACAGCCAGGGGACCAGACAAGCAAAGGAATCCTGCCTGGCCAACAGCTGTGGGGACCTGCAGGATGCTCTCTGAGTTTACTTGGGCCAGGTAAAAGGAGCAGGTTACTAAAATCCTTAAGGATGCAAGAATGGTTCCATCGATACCTGCCTTCATGCTGCTGGCAAGGAAGCAGCAATGTTAACCTGAGTGAAGCCAAACCCTGTGCTTTTCTTCAGACCAGAGATCACTGCTGTGCAGCTGGCGGCAGGCTTTTTCAGCTTTTAAAATACAACTGCTTTGGATAGAAACATTATAGCATGGGTCTGTATCTCCAAAGGCATTAGTCTGTTGAGACACTTGGCAGCAGCACAGAATATCTGAATGTGGACTAACTAGCTTTTTCATTTTATAAACCCTTATGTAAACACATTGTTTGGATCATTGGGAGTCAATTGTTTAACTTTTCTCTCTACGGTTTGAAAAACAATAAAAAAAAAAAGCCCAAAAGGAAAGAGAAACAAAACAGTACTTATTTTCCTGGTGTGTCTCTGTAACACTTTCCAAATGTAAAAGCCTCTTAAGATACGGAAAAGCAGCAATACTGTTTATACTGCCTTTATGAAAAGACTGATCAAAGGAGCACAACTGTGCTTGGATTTATTTAGCATCAATGACTGCATTAATGTCAGGGTGCTTATTATTTTACTGAATTCAAAAGTTGTGGACTCTGCAAAGCGTAAAGCTGGCTAAGGCTCTGGTGTGTGCTCGATTTATATTGTATTAAGTGCTGCACTATCACAATACATTTTGTGCTCTGATGGCTGCATTTCTTTGTCAGTCATTTGGAAAGTTTAATTTGTGTTTGGGGCTTGTCTGTCTCTCTCTCTTTTTTTTTTTTTTTTAAATTCTGCCAAAGGGTATTGAGGACTGGGAAGGTTTGACCTTGCTGGGAATGCCTGAGTTTTTCTCCATGGGAGAGCACTAATCCCAGCTGTGTTCGGCTGAGTAGCCAATACTCCCGGAGCACAGGTGGAAAGGGGTTAAAAGACATTCATGTGCCCTGACTCATCATGCCCAGCTGCTATGGTCAGGCAGCTTTCTTGGCCACTAACAAGGCTGTGAAGAGGCCAAGTAAAAACAGACTCAGGAAAAACATTCAACAAATGAGTTGAAGGCAGTTTCTACTTGTTCCCCTAGAGACATGACACCTTGTACTAAAAAGTTTTGGTGTTGTGTACACATATGGCACAGAGCATGAGGTCATCACCACTCCACCTGGGGTTGAGGGGAAAGGAGGATCCAGAAGCATCCTTGGATGGATAATTTAAGGGGTTAACACTAAAATGATGGTATACCAACAAACTGCGGTGCTGGTTAAAGCCTGACTTGAAGGGGTGGCTCAGATCAGATCCCAGACCAGAAATCTCACTAAAAAGCTTTACATGGGCTTTTATGAGTGCTGTTGTCTCTCTTTCTGCATACGTGGTAGGGACATGGCTTTTGTTTTGCCTTGGGAGATGCAGTGGTGGATGGGAACAGGCAGCATGGTCCATCTCTGAATATCGCTGGCGTGGGACAGCAGCCTTTTGACATGGCATAGTTCAGCATTTTGTTGCGATTTCTCCGATCCTAACCCCTGGTCACATTGGTGCTGAAAGCAATGCTGCTATTAAAGCAGAAAAAACCCCAATTCTTATGTGCTAGGCAAGTTTGAAATAATTGGGTTTTCCCATGTTCACTGGACTTCAGAGGTTGGCTGTGATTTCACTCCCCCCAGCTTTCTCCTTTCTCACTTTATCAATCAAGTATTGCTTTTATTACTTTCAGCTGGTTACCAGGGAGGGTCTCTCTACTGTTCTTTCCTCTAACTGCCTTTTGCCTAGTCATTGTTTGACCTTACCACCTGCTTGGAAGTGAAGATGATGTGTGAGCCTGAAAAGAAAAGATTATTGATTCTTTCCTAGTCCACTCTTGCTCAGGCAGGTTTAGGCAGCATTGGGCATGGTGGGTCTCCTGCCTGTAGTCAGTGTTGGCTGCTTTGCAGAGCTCTCCTACTGCTGGTACCGGCTTTGGTGAGAGCAGAGCCAGGTTGATCCACAGCCTACCTACATTAGCCCTGGTCAGATGATCTGGAGATGCTTCAGAGTTTCTTGTCTACCAAACACTTAAAAGGTTGGTCTGAGCAAAACTGGCAAGTAAAGACAGTAACAACCCTTCACAGAGGATGCGGGATCCAGGGGTTTTCCCATTGCACAGTGGGGAGAAGTGCTGGTGGTCAGGACCCCAGCAGAGCTGTGGGTCTCTGTACAGTTTTTTCTGTGTCACATCTTTGCAGTGGCCAGAGCTCTTCATGGTGCCATACCCACACCTTGCTTGCCCTCCCATGAGTGGATTTAAGGGCGGCACTAGCAGCTGCAGGTCCCATTTCTGCTGCTCCTCAGATGGTGTCAAAGCTGGAAGATGGAACTGAATTTCATGGATGTAGGTTGTGTGCAGTCCTGGCAGCTCCTGGGTGGACCATGTTCAAAAGCAGGTTTTGCCCTCAGTGCCTGCAGTAGGGTAATCAGCAGCAAGTGCCAGGAGAGGCGCTGGTTTTCCAGCTGTATCCTCCTTGCACTGTTTTGGTGTAAGAGATTAATTCACTGTTGATGTTGTGAAGTAATGATTTGGATTCATTTATTTCACATTGAACTCATTAAGTGCTCGCTGTCATGCATATTTTTGACCAGCAGTGAGAAACCTCTGTGATGTGGGTGCCAAGGATGTGTTAGCAGACACTGAGCAGGGTGTAACAGGTACAGTGGAACGAGTAGGAGGATCCTTACCAGCTCCTAGCTTCCACTGAGTTTCTACTTACAGGCTTCACTGCTCATTTGAGGATGAAATGCAGGGTCTGGTACACAAGTATGCAGGGATGTTTAACCCCTCTTGGAGGTGTCATCAGTGGTATAGAATAAGTATTCAACTGCAGTCATCATTTCCATAGGTTAAGGACCACCTTTTCAAATCCTTTGTGACAGGGTTAGTAAATGTACTAAAGAAACTAGTAAACTGAGGAAGTGATTAAGTCGGTAAATCTGTATTTAGGGTCTGTCCTCCCTTCACTCAGTAATGATGATTATATATGAGTTTAAACTGTCAAGTTTGGACTTGTATCCAGACTGCTACTCATGTCCTGGCTTTTAGTGTCTAGTCTGGATCCAATACATTAGGATTAATATATGTATATTGGCGAGGGTAAATAGACCTTGAAATATGGTAAATATTAATGAGATATTGGTGAGTTCTGTTAACAGATCTGTTTCATATATAGGCATAGAGGTCTTGACTGTTAGATTATTAAATGGGAGGAGATGACAAGCTTTTATGTGCAGCAAATGGGCTTTTCTGACCCATTTCAGGGAGATGGAAGTTTATGCTGGGGGCTATGGGCAGTACTGATGAGGCCTCATCTCTTTCTTCCTATCCAAAGAACTGACTTGGGAGGGTACAGAAGGAAAGTAAGAATGTATTAAGTAAGCTGAAACATGAAACTGAAATGGCACAAAGTATATCAATAAGTTTGGTGTGATAGCTGTTTTCTTTGTAGGAGTATGGCTATTAGGTAAGTCAGATGACTTTTACGTTGCTGAAGGCAAGTCTTTCGAGGTGGTAAATTTGTCCTCAGTCCCTCCAGGGCTTGTCTTTTTTGTTCCTCAGATGGTGAGAGTAATCCTGCACACTGAATTTTGCCTGTGGTGAGTGACTCTTCTAAGGCATCAGCTTTGAGCATGGTCCAAAGCTAGTTAAAGAGCATTGATCAAATAGTTGGCTTCATGCTTTGTCTTTGTGTACTCCTCAGTTGAACAAGGAGCAGCCTCACTTTCCTGATGTCCACTTACGTATTTATGAGAGATAGAGAAGAAAGGAAGAACTTGTGCCTCTTCTTCCCTCTAAACTGGAAGATACGTTGAGGTTTTGAAGGGACGGGAACATCTGGAGTGCTGACAGTGTCTTCCTCTGCTTCCAACACATTTCTACAGGGTCCTTGCCAAAAAAGTTCCCCAAAGTGAGGGGCTTTAGTCATAGTACAAAGAGAGCTTTGTTAGGACAGTGCTGCCCCTTGTCCCTTCTTGCCTTTTGGTGACACAGGCTGCTTAGGCCAGCTCTGTTTTTGGGAACACGTGGAGTCTGGAATGAAAAATGCAGTAGCTGCATTAGCGGAGTGATTCTGCTCGGTCAAATGAAACATGAGTTTGCAAGCAACATGATGAGACAACAAATATGGTACTGCTGGTTCAGTCCTATCAAGGTGATAAAAGGCTTTGTGTTTTACTGCATGGAGTATACACACTTTGTATATGTAAAGAATAGGTGCAAAATCCAGTAGCATACGACAGGTTTAATCAAACTTAGGGAATTTGATAACAGTTTTGTTGGATTTTTAACTACCCTATAACTTTCATTAATTTCTATATCATCCTACATTAAATGCCAAGTATTAC
>JANIJG010006815.1:65696-79837 GCA_024611175.1 Megaceryle torquata
ACTGGCTTGGTGCAGCTGGTGGTTGCTAGCAAGGTACGGTCCTCTACTTGGTGGTCCCCTGAGTGTACATCTACAGGAGTTTGTGCAAGTGCTGTGTGGCGAGGGCGTATAGTTGATAGTGAAACAAATGTGCATGTTTGCTCCCCGTAATTTAACACACAGCTATGAGAAATCTATCAGTAGCTGCTATAAATCTGTGGCATATCACCACCATATAGACCAACTTAATGATTTGCTTTTATTACCACTGTCATTCAGTGTGTAAATCACTCTGTATTTATGCATGCAGGTGTTACTTAAGTTTTGACCAAATCCATTTTCTCAAAATACACGCTAAATAAAGCAGGCTGTTCTCAGCCTCTTCTGCTTCCTGCCTGTATAGCCTATGTAGCTCTCATCTCTTTTCCTATCTGTGTGCCTGAGGTCTCTTGATGATGATCTCTTGGCTTGGGTTCTTTATTTTGTCCTTGTTAATAGCTTGGAGTAGAGCTCTTGCAGATAAAGGAGCATGAAATTTCAGGGAAGTGATACTGGAACTCATTTATCAGTCAGGCTGTTCGTTCTGCTTTCATTTCAGGAGAGGCTGAGGGGATATCGCACAATATTTTGTCCTTTGAGAAAATCATTCCCACACCCATTGCCTTTTTTCCCTTAGTCTGCTGCTCCCCAGTGTGGGCTGATGCAGGCATTTGGTGGGTGGACAGCTGTCTCCCAAAAGTGCCCAGGGTCTCAAATAGGACCTGCCTGCAGGGTCATCAGGGCATTTGAGATGGTGACAGGGACATCTTGAACCAAAGGGATGGCTTGTAAGCCTTGTAAGCCTTTCCAGGTGGGGCATGAAGTGTCAGCAAGCCACAGTGTCAGTATTTTTAAAATTTTTCTTGGCTTCATCTTCAGGTAGCCCCAGCCAACCTGATGCAGGTTTCTGCAGTTTTAATGCCTGGATGCTCTTAACAGCTTCCCAGGATGCTTTATGCTCATGTTTTTTAAGAGGAGGCTCTGTCCCACGATATTCAGAGTGAAGAGCTTGTAACTTCTCTCATGTTTCAGTTGGTGAAGTCCATGAAAGACCTTGTGTAGGCTCACAGTCTGGTATTAATCCCACTAGTGTTTATTCTGGAAACAACATGCTTTGACCTGAAGTAGGTACATTTTGTATTTCCATTAGACAGTTTGACTCTGCCAAAACACAAGGCAATAGACTGCATCAGTTTCTTCTTAAAATTATTTGCTTGCTCTTGTGATGACTGCATCAAAATAATACTTGTGAAGAAGTGTACAGCATAAAATATCACATTCCTGATCAGGCTGTGAATCTGTTTGGCCTGTGCTCTGTATGCTTGGACAGTTTTCATGTCCCTGAGAGGAGGACTCAGAAATGCAAGCAGTGGGGAATCCAGCCTGTACTGTTTTTCAGGCAGTCTCAGAAGAGGTGTAAATAGGTGAAGTGCTTCCCAGCAGCTCCCTCTGGACATTGTTTGTTAGTATGGGAAAGCAGCCTTTGCAGCTTGGCCCTGGTGAATACTCTTGAACATATCTTTTTTTTCTGAAAGCAGTAAAGTGAGTCTGTCTGGCCTACTGCTTTCAGCTGATAATGTTTGCTTCCCTGGAAAAGGTGCCAATGACTGAAGCATCAGGACTCGGTTGGTAGAGATTAGAGGGTCAATTTTTGTTTTGTTCTCCTAAGCAGGGTTGTCTATGTATTATTCTCATGCATGTAGATAGATATAGTATGAGGGGAATATCTGCAGGGAGGGAGCAGGAGCACAGAGTGTGATTTTGGATGCAATGAAAGGAGTAAATGAGGTCTATAAATTCTTGAGTGTACTTGCAGTGATGTGTAATAAACCCGAAGTGGGGAGGAGCAGGCTGCTGGGGAAGCATTTATTTTAAATTCTCCTTTATGAAATCTTAAGTGTTTTAGATGTGTATTGGCCTGTGTTTACTATATGTGCACTTTAAAACCAGGTTTGCTTTTTATAACTGCACCATTAAAGTTTGTGCGCATGGACATGTGTAGTGAGAGGAGGATTACCGGGGAGCTCTCACTGGGCAGGTGAAACAGAGAGGTTTCATCATGACTTTCATGGTTCACTGCATGCATTGTAACATACTTTGTTGTCTTTTGGGTAGGAATCTGCTGAAGAGGATTTTCTGAAGTACCCATCTACCAGTTTGCCAGACTTGCTTAGCACTTGCTCAGTCCAAGACTCTGTCTCTTGCACTGACAATAAGGAAAATGAAGAGCCAGAAGATGATGTGAAAGGAGCAAATGTGTCTCCTGAAAAAATGGTTGCTGTAAGTGTGGCTTTGGTGTGATGTTTTTACTCTCTCCTTTGATGCCCGTTTGCATCTCTTACATTCCCCTACAGCCTGACATGGAGCAGATCCTCAGGATGGGGCAATCCCACCCAGCCCTTATTTGCATGGGATGTGGGTGACAGGCTGAAATAGGGATGGCATCTACCATAGCATCTGCCATTTCAGCTACTGCGCTGCAGCAAAGCAGCAGCATGGGGAGTGGGAGCTCTTGTGTCCTCTAAGCTATGTGGCCATCATGGTAGTTTTCTGTCTGGATTGTTTTCCACTCTCTTCCACTGGTTATGTTGGATTCAATACAAAGTCTCTCGCGGTGCTTACACAGTAACATGCTCTTCTTTTCCTCTTCTTTAACAGTTCAAGATCCAAGTCTTCAAGTCTTTATTTGTGGTGTTGAAGCCAACAGACAGTTTTTGGTGGGAGAGATATGAATTTTTGTCCGTGAACTGTAACTGAAGTACTGCTGAATAAATGCTGCCAATCGATAATCTCACTTGCATTCCCTTCAGGCCTGCATTAAGCAGAGATTAAGTGGATTATTGTTATTTATTTGTAACAGAAGCTCTCTCAAATTTCCTCAGTGCTCTGGGCCTCTATTGTATTGTACAGACAAAGAATAAAATGATGTTTGCTACGCTAAAGAGCTTGCAGGCTGATTTTCCAGCGAGGGAAGGCAGGTGGATGCACTTGAAGCTTTTATCTTCTTTTAATATTCTCTTGGTGTTTTGGGGGTTTTTTTTCACTTTTTTTTTTTCCTGCAGCAGTTATAATAAATCTCTTAAATTTTTGGATAGGTCAGATGTGATGCTGGTTTGGTAATCTGTTTTGATTTTGTATTTCTATACTTTCCTCTTCCTGAGCAAAAGACATCTCCCCAGGACAGTTCTCATGCTGTAGTCCACCTGGTGCTGATGTTCACATCATACCTGCCTGTTACCTCTGACTTTCTTTTGAGTTTGTGCTTATAACTGTCCTCACTTGTATACCTCTCTTTACTGTGAGAAGTTGAGTTATTTCTGCGCTGTCTTGTCTTCTGTATTCCAGAGTGTCTTTTGGTGGGAGGGGAAAAACAAATAAATCAGGGATGCTTAAAACACTGATGATGGTGTAGTGTTTGTGTGCTAACTTGAGTGGGCACATAAGCATTCTTTAGGCTATCAAAATACTTCAAATTCTTCTATATATCGTGTTTTAGATTCTGGTAATTTTTCATAGGGCTGTGTCTGAGCAATGCTTAAACACAAAAATCAATTATATGTGGCTTCAGGGTGCAGCTCCCCAGTGTTCCAGTGACCCTTTCGGCACACTCTTGGAGTTACTTGTCACTTTGTTTGCTCCTGACTTCGCAGCAAGGCTCTGTCTGGTTTTTAATAGTGGCTTTTTTTACCAGGTGTTTCCTTTCCAGGTTAACATAGTGCTAGGGGAACCTCGAGGTAGCTGAGGTGTACACCACTATGAAGACCCAGCTGCACGAGCCTGCCCAGAGCCCTTCAACATGGACCAGAGTTTGGAGCCTGCCCCAGTGTCTGTCCCAGTGCTTCTGCAGCTGACACCAGTGGTAGTCAAAGTCAGAGGCAGTTTGATTTGCCTGCCTATCTCATCCCCAGTGGCAATAGCTCTGTGCTTTTATAATGTATCGTTGAGGGATGGAGTGGAAATCACAGAAATCTGAGCACAGCAAACACATTAGAAGAACACCCTCAAAATATTTTTTCTTTTTTTCTGTTTCTTCTCCTTTTTTTTTTTTTTTTTTAATGTTGGAGGCGATGTAATTTAAAGGGATGTAGCAAGTTTTTGGTGACTCTCAGGACCTCTTCTCTTTTTTGCTTGAGCTGCACATGAAATCCTTCCACTTCTAGTACAAAGCACAGGATACCTTTGCATTTCCCTTTTAATTGCTGTCTTGGCCTTGGCAGTGCAGACAGGGCTTTCTGCAGCCCAGGGTGGGCAGTTTGTACAATGTAGACCCCACAGCTCTACCCGTAGCCTGATCCATCCTCATCAGATCAGGGCAGCCTAGCAGGAGAGCCGAGCCAGGCTATGCAAATCCTGCATGCCACCAGGCAGGTGTGTAGGAAGGTAAATGTATGGAAAAGATAAACTTCTCAAGTGGCTTTTTTCAACCTGACAAGATGGGGACATTTTAGCAGAAGCTGATTTCAAGCTCAGTAACATGAAGCATCACATGATTTTGTCTTTAAAATATATATATATGTACATATAGTCATATAGATGATTGCAAAATTGCTTTGCAAATTACTACTCCTTGCCTCTTACACTCTTTTGATGATACTCAGGTCTTCTCTTTTTCTCATGTATGTTCCCTTGTATTTATACTGTAGATAAGGAGTAACAGTGTGGCTGGTGATGAAAGGAGGAACTAAGCCAGACCGTTTTTAATCAGTGCCAATGTAATTGACTGCCAGGGTGGGTGGTACTCAAGGTCTGGACCAGGTAATTGAGATTGTCATCTCAGTTTAAGCGTCAGACCTTTTAGACTTGAGACAGATTCTCAACCTAGCTCTGGCCAGGAGTTACCTTTCTCACCACCAGTTTCTTACCTCTGACAGGAGGTTAATGACTTGTCTTGTTTACTGTGCGGGGCTTTGTAGAGACTTATGCTGTGAGGTACTGGGTGCTTAGGTAACAAGTAATTCAGAGTGATTTATTGTCAGCTGAGGCTTCCCTGTCTGTTTTCTGTGTATATCTAATTCTCAAAGAAATGTAGAAGATGCTACAAAACTTGCAGGAGCTCTTAGGATTGTCTGATGTCTTCTTTCATTAACTTCTGTGCATATAGCTCAGTGCTGAGTATTCAGAACCATAATTTATAGACCTGATGGACTTGCTGTTAGTGCCTTAGCACCTGATTGCTTAAAGGCTGAGTGAGGCAGAAAAAATAATCACTTGGAACTAAGGTATGTATTCCCATCTTCATCCTTGTAGCTATTTAGAACTTATTTGGACCAGGCCCTGAGCAACGTGATCTGAGTTGTTTCTGCTTTGAGATGGTGGCTGGACCAGGGACCTCCAAAGGTCCCCTCCAGTATGGCTTATAAATAAATAAATTAAATATTCTTGGGGTTGGATGTTAATTTTTTTCCCCTGTGAGCAAGTTTATAAAACTCTGAAGTTCTACTCCAGTGATTCTAGACAGAAAAATAGAATCTGAGCTAGTCAGCTTCCCCAGAACACAGCGGAAGAGTTTAGTGACACTCAAAAACTGTAATTTAAGAGAAATACCACTTGTCTTACTTGAAAGTATTTCGTTAATGAGAAATTCATAATACAATTTAATTGAAGCTCTGTTTTTACAGTTTTCTCATGTAAAGTCCTATCTAACATGAAATATTCTGTGAAGTTCTAACTTTAATAAAACTTGTGCTGCCAGGCAGAAAATAGATTACTTTATTATCCTTAAAAGTGCATTTTTTTTCAGAGCTAGTTTGGCCAAAATGTTCTGATGTGCAATACAGAGCACAGAGTTGTGTTGTGTTAAATTGTCTTGAGGCACTTTGGGGTTTTTAAACTCCACACCTCCCCACCCCTCCCAATCCATATTTGACTTTGTGTAGTTGACATTGCTATTTTAAAATGTCATTATTTATGTCCAAGTGAAATAGGATGATATGATAGTATTAGCCTCTGATGATTTATTTTTAGTTCTAATTCACTTCTCCTAGTATTTGTGTTGCTTGAAATTGAACCTGTCACTGTACTGCTGGCTGGTGGAGCAAAATGGGAAAGGAATTCTAAAGAGAAAACAGGTCTGCCAAGAACTTGCCAAGTGTCTAATGAATTTGAGGCATTTTGGGTCCCCAGACAGAGGCACATGCCGTTCTTAGTTGCTCCAAAAGTTTTTTTCCCTTTGTTTCTGGTAGTGCTATGTTGTTCAATATATGATGATCTGAGTATTTTTAAAGTGTTCGACTTAAGTGACCATCTTCATATTAAGGGCTTGAAATTCTAAGAAGTTGCTAAATGCAAGAAGAGGGTGTCTGCCTCAGGAGGTTTGGATCTGTAATTACTGCAGTCAGGGAGGGAAGGCTGGGGACTGTTCAGAGGAACTTAATCTTATGCTCTTCTGTGGATATCTGCCACTCATGACACTGGAGGCAGGACCCTGAGCTGAGTTTTATTCCATTCAGAATAGAATTGTACTAAAGAGAAATACCTTATTTGGGAAAAGAGGCCATTGTTATCCCTAACCTGTTCAGGTGTAGCTGGAAAAGGAGGCAATTTGCCTTCTCATGCCCAAGCTCACCATACAGGCAAGTCCTGAAGACACAGCCTCTGTCAGCCTCCCTGACCGTCTGACCTGCTGCTGTGGGGTGGCAAGCCCCTTTTGCTTGTGCTTAATCATTTCTCATTGACTTGAAGTGCTTAATGTGTAGATTCACACGAGCTGTGGGTGCAAGGTCTTGATCCTCCTACAGAGTAACAGAAACAGGATGTCTCTGGTTAAAGGTTTCATGCATGAGCCAGGTTTCCTTATCCCCGCCGAAACCCACTTGTGTTTTTTGCAAGATGTGCAGCAGAAAGTGGATAAATAAACCTGTTCTGTGAATATGAAGAAATGCATTTCTTTAACACACACACACCTCCCTTATTTTTCATCTGAGCCATAGTTCTGCTTAGTTACTTTCTGTCATGAGCCTTTCTGCCTTACCAGGGAATCCATACGTAATTACCTGTAGCCATGCAGGCATAATAAGAAAGAGGATAACAATGCCATAAGTTTAAAAACACGCTTGGGGTCAAAAGTTCTTCTGGAAACATGAGAAGATAATTTCAGAGAAGGCATTAGCATTGAAGAGCAGGAAGCATAACTCAACAATTAAATGTGTGCAGGTTGTGGGGAGGGACCCTCATTACTTGGAGGACTTGAGTGTTCGTTCCCATTAGGGCACTGCAGGCTCAAAAGAGGTTGCTGAAACACAACTCCTCAAATTCTTGCACTCCTGGATGGCTGGAAAAAAAGCAAGAAAGAGTTTTTACTGGCAGAAATCTGCTTTGTCATGAAATGCTTTACTTGGCAATGTGAGGGAGAAGATGAAGAGCCTAGTGCGAGGCTCATTTGTGGCCAGCCTTTGTCCCAGAGAAGGCTTAATAAATCCTTTCCCCTTCGCAGTGAGGGCTAGCAGTGCTTGCAGGTTCTGCCTCGTGCTGGATTGCCCTTGGAAGGGGCAAGCAAGGACAGGGTCCAGCTGCAGCTTAGCATGGCTTCGAGCTACTATTTGGCTGTAAATGCTGCATTTGTTGAAAGTGGCAGCACTGTGCCTTTCTGAGATATAGCCTTGTCCAGCATATCCATGGGTCTGTGCCCTTGCAGTCTCCTTCACTCATGCTGTAGCTGAGCAGACACACTGGGTCCTACAGTGACTCCAAATGCAAATTTTTAGAGTATATGTAGGTAGGAATTTGGGCAATGGGTAATGACAGAATGTTTGGGGTCCAAATCTTGTTTGCCCAATGTGGATGTCCTCCTGTGTTGCTTCCAGAAGATGTATCATATTAAAATAAGAAAGTTCAGTTGATTTTATTGCTTGGGGGGATGTTCAGTGATGGGTTGCTAGTGGTGGTGCAGCACTGGCTGGGGCTTGAAGAAGGTGTGGGCACACATCACATGAGTTTGAAGAGGAGGAAGAGTGGTGAAAGGCCCCAGGGGGGACAGTGTCATTGAACTGCTGCTTTTCACAGGTTCTAAAATTAACCTGTCAAGGAGACATTAATGTGTATGTGTTCTTCAGGTCAGGAGGGAGTTCCTGGGCAGCAGTTGAATCCTTTCCTGTGCTTGTCTCCCAGCCCTTCTGGGCCACTTTCTACTGCATCTGTGTTAAAGGCAAGCCCTGAAAAAACCGTTTCACCCAGAGACCAGTATTCTGAAGGGTTCCCTGCAGACCCTGTGGATACACCCTACAAACTGTGAAATATCCTCTGTTGCTTGGGCTAGTGGAAGATAACCTTTTTGACTTGACCATAAATACCACTGTAGACAATGCCTAGAGTTACAGTTTTCATTCTTCCTGTGTGATATACTTGGAAGCCAAGTCAGCAGAGTAATAGAAACATAGTTTATCTACAGTACAGGTTCTGCATCATCTTTGTTTTTTGTGAATGAGGGTTTTTCCCATAAAGCAACAGATACAGTACAGCCTGTCTCTCCTTTGGCTGTTTGGATAACTGCCCGGTTTTGAAGGAGATGAACTGCCTTTAACAAGCTAAAAATAACCCCCTTGTGGCACTGAAACAAGAGGGATGCTGTCACAGCCATGCGGTTCACATATATTAACAGAAGGCTGATAAAGGCTGTAGGATTTGAGAGTTAGTGTGAATGTCGTATCATCACATCTGCAGTGTGTTTATCTAGAAATTCTTGAGTGTGTACACAGTCCAGTCTTGGTAGAGCTCAGTCAAAACTCCTAGGAGATGTGCTGCACTTGAATAAATGCAGCCTATGTAATGTATGAAGCTTCAAATCCTTGATTTGCATATGAAAGACACATAATGCTTGCATATTCTGTATTGTCATGTGTACTTAGGGTGATAAAAAAATGTGGGTTTGGAGCTGAAATCTGGAGCTTTACATGAGCTGTGTCATGGGAATGCTTGCTGCAGCTGTGGGTTGACATTGGTATTAGGAAGGTCTTGCTTCATTCTCAGGAGAGTTGTTTATTTTGAGGACTGTTTATTGCTTGCTTTGTCCCTTACATGAGTTTAAAGGTTGTCATTAAAAAAAAACTAAACCAAACCAAAACCAACCCAAAGAAACAAACCCAGAAGGAATTTATTGTTTGTCATGATGCATAGGCTCTGGGTTTGTGCTAAACCATGAACTGAGTGTTTATTAAAGAAAATAATAGAGGAGCTGGACCATCTTTCACAGACCTTGAGTTCCATGTTTGTCTCTGTTTACCAGGACCAATCTTCTGTGACCTCCCTGCAGCACATGGAGACATCTCGTGGGCAACAAGTAAACTGCATGCAAACTTCTCATGGTTTTTGATGTTTTGAGGGCAAAAAGGGATAAAGCATAAAAAAGAGAACATCAGGGATCTGTTTGTGCACCGTTTCAGAAATGTATGCATTTTATTTCCTTTAGCTTAGGAGCTTTTCTAGTTTCTAGTGAAAATCTCGATATAGTGCATAAGAGTAGTTGGTCAAAAATGACTGGGAACTGTTTAGCTGGGATCATCTTACTATTTCTAAGGCATGTGTTGTCTGTGTTACCTGTTTTTTGGAGAACTTAGATGCATTAGCCATTTCCTGCATTTCAAGTGTTTTCCCTTCAAAACATTATTATTAATTTTAGCACGTGAAAATGAAATCTGCTTTGCTTAACTGCAGCCCAGACCATAAATATAACATTGCACCAGTGACTCTTGGGAGCCAGCACAGCTGGGATCCTGCTACAACGAGATCCTGCCAGCATCCTCTGGGTCATGGTCAGCACATTGTAGCTCCTGGTATCAAACATGTTGAAGAAGGTTTTGTAGTGTTCTGTACAAAATAGAGTGCTCTGGAAGATGAGTGCAACTCAGCTCTGCCATGGTGTGTTTCCAGTCCATTTGCTGAGGGTAAACGGGAAATATTGCTCCTGACTTTGTGCTGGTGAGTGCCAAGTTAGGTTTCATGTGCAGGTTGTTCTGTGACTACTGTATAGACTTGGTAAAAAGCAATAAAAGTAAAGTTTTGGATTTTGTATGTCCTGAAGCTGACATTAATGCCCTTTCTAGCAGCCATGGAATTATAGTGAAGGCTTGAGTGGCTTTTGAGTGCAGGCATTTGGTAGAGTGACAGACCAAACATTCTTAGAGACCACTTTAAAGGCTTTTGTTTTGTTTATTTGGCATTTCCACCTATTCAGAAAATAGGGCAGCTCCAGTTCTTGACTTTATCAGATTTCCTGATCTCATGCTGCGCATAAACTGGGAGTATTCCAACACTTTCTTTATAATTAGGTAATGGAGGCTTAGGTTCCCATCCCCTTTGCCTGGACAGGAGGAAGCAGTGGCTGCACCCTGTGGTACTGGCATGGGTAATTCCCAGATGAACTGCTGGAGAAAGCAGACAGTATTTTGTTTCACCGGGGTGCTAAATATAGTCCAAATCTGAGCCCTCCTTAGGCCTTGCTGGTGGAGCCTGCCCCGGCCAACATGCAGACCTGCTAGGGAAGAAACTGTGGCACCAGCTTTTTCTAAGATGCCAGTTAAGGCACTGCATTAGTGCTGATGTGGAAGTGACATTCCTCCTCTTTTCCTCTGCCCCTGGCTCCATTTGTGCCTTGGCATTTGTGCCGTGAAAGAAGGGAGCAGCAATGCAATGCCCTTTGAAAGAGGAGAGTCCTATAGCCTACATCAAAATTGATTAAAAATGGGTTTAATTTGCATTTGCTGTGAGCCCCACAATTCAGCCAAAGTAGCTCCCTGAGTGTCAGGAAGTGATGTGTTTTGAAAAGGTGCCCTTGGGTGCTCTAGCTCCTGATGTGGAGTGTTCTGGCTTGTTTGGCTCTTTCCAGCATCTGGACATCTTTGTGCATGCCCTGGAACAGAACAGGAATCCATGGAAAACTCAGTACTGCCCAACACTAGAAAATCCATATCCTTTACATCGTTTGCAGTGTTAATTCGGATAAATTACAGTGCTGCAGTTTGTAATTTATCAGGGAGATGGATTCAATTAAATTGAAAAAGAGCTAATTTAAAAGCGAAGGTATTTTACTTCCTGTGCAAGGTAAAGGGGCCTGTGGAGCTCCCTGCCTGTGAGATACATTTAAGGCTTAAAGCATGCTGTGCCCCATAAAGTAATAAATAATTGCACAAGTAACTGGAAAAACTAGAATTATAACAGATCTTGGAAGAAAATCTCCAAAACTTTTTGAAACGTTAAAGCCTTTAAGGCATCAGCTAGTCTTGAGGAGGAACTTGGAAGAAAGACTGATTGGGGACCAGGTAAAGCCAAGTTTTCATCAGGCTTTTGCACCTTTCTCTGAAGGGTCTGGTGCTGGCTCCTCTGGGAGACCAGTTGGGTTCATCCTGCTGGCAGCCCTATAGACAGTGTTGTTGGCTTGTTTCATGATTGGTATATTTTGGGTTAGTGCTGCTTAAGGAAACACTGTGCTGGGACTGAAGAAGATGAGAAGTGGAGATTGTTCAAGGTTGCTGGGGCATGGCCATTTCTTCTTCACATCACTGTTTTAAAGAAGGACTTGCTGGTGGACTTACTTGCCAGTGCAGGTAAGGCTGAACTTGGAGTGCTGCAGACAGCTCAGTCTAGTTCTCACTGTTTCTCTCTGTAATGATCAGGTTAAACTTGTCCGTATACTGCTGGTTAAACTTGTCCATATACTACTTGCCCTCCTTGTCCGAGAGAGCCGGCGGGCTGTGCTGTGGGGAGTCGGATGGGTGCACTGATGGGAAAGGCGGCAGCTTAGGAGCTCCGCCACGGTAGCAGTAAAACAGTTTGCTTATTAAATTGTATCATCCTCTGTGTGCTGCCTTGTTTTTGTAGATCAGTGACAATTGCCAAGCTGTTTGTGGTTAAACAATGCAGACTCTCATAATCCTGCTCCTCATCTCGCCTAATTAAGGGCCTGGTCACGCTGGAGCTTTGCCTGAGCAAGGACTCCGGGGGCAGTTGTTCGTTCTGGTGTGGTGCCAGGACTGCATGTCTGTGATACCGCCGTTTCCTTTGAAATCAATTGAGATGTCACCATCACTTGATCCTGGAGCTACTTAATGAGCTGGCAAAATGTGCTCTATTTTTAGATCTCCCATCAAACTACCGTGCGTGTTAAAGCTCCCCTTGTCTTTAATGCTGGGATGGCGTTGGGCAGGATTTATTGGTTTAGCTTAATAAGAGGTGTACACAACTGAAATAATAAGCTCTGTTTCCTTGAAAGTGAAGAAAATTAAAATGGCATGGTTAAATCTGGGCAGCCACCTTGAGACAGTAAAGCGATCTGTTGACATGTGGCCAGAAGGATAAGGTGGAGCTGAATTTTTCTTCTTGTATAAGTTACAGGAGAGCCAAAGATTACAGACACATGATTTAGGGGCGTACTCGAAAGCTTTGTGGATTGGATTTTGAAGTGTTTTCTGAGTAGGATAAAAGTCTTGGTGGTTTGTTACAGAAGCTCAACAACTTAATGAATATCTACTTCATTGCAAATGCTAGAGTCTTTCTCAGCATGTTTATAATTTGTGTCATAAAACTATTTTTGCTAAAATAAGAAATTAACACAGACATCTGTTATTTAGATGTTTTTACTACTTGTTGTAGTCTGAAGCCAAGTTGGATAAAATACAGTTTAGGGAAGATGCTGAGATTGCCTTGAGACTTTCTCTTGCATTGCTGTTTGTGCACATGCCATCCAGCAGATCTATTTGGGGCTTGGGGGTTTGCTGTACATGGGCTCAGAGCCTCCAGGATTGTGCAGCAATGAGGTGAAGAAATGGGTACATGATTTTAACATGAGTGGCAATCTCTCCTATTTTTCCTCTCACCCCACCAGGTGGAAATATATGTAATTGTAGGGTGCATCTGTACTTGCTTCAGTTGCACGGTCAAAATAAATAAAAGCAAAAAAAGCTCCAAACCAAATCCAGTATAGTAGAAAGACAAGATGTAGTGAATGGATTGCCCTTGAGCCACAGCTGGGGGTGGAAATTGACTATGACTATGATGATGACTTCAGCATCTTTCTATACACTGCTGGAAAATACTTTTTCTCCTGTGCTCTGAACTGGAGGAAGTGGTCCAGCTTTGGCCTGGGAATTGTGTGATACCAGCAGGTGTAACTGCCCATGTCCATGCATGGCACAGAAATGTAACAGCTCTATCTATAGTTCTGGACCTCAGATGGGTTGCAGTCAGCTCTAGAAAAATCAGGTTGAACTCATCCCTGTCTGTTAAAGTAGTTAAACAACATGCTGACAAAACTGGCTGTTTTGGTGACGCATCCCTCTTTCTTCATCCCTCTGCTTCAAATATTTCTGCACTGCACAGTTAACACTGCCCGAGTACTGATCATTTTGCACACCTTTAAAACAACTAGCTACATGAGTTTCATGTGTTTCTGCAAAGGATTTCTACCTTTCTACAAGGGAAGCATTCTCACTTAATAAAGAGTACTTTTGCTTTGTGTAGTAAATTCCAGCTTTGTGTGATCCATGAAATTGTGTCTCACTTCCAAATGCTTCTGCTGTTTTCTAGGTATCCCTGCCTTCACAGGGAGAGTTTGTGATACTTTGTCCGTGGCCTAATTGCTAATGGTTAGGGTCTCTTGGGTGGGTTTTTGCATTTGATTTCTTACATCCTTACTGGAATGAGTCCCTCATTAGGATGGCCAAGTCATGCTCGGGTGGCACTGGTTGTGGTTTGTGTTTTGTTTTTTTGTTGGTTTTTTTTTTTAGACTGATGTAGTTATTTTCTTCTTCAGATGAATCTGATTATATGGACCTGTAAGCTGCAAAGCATTTGGTACTAGAAGTGAACTCTGAAGAAAAGATGCTGCAATGCCTTGAAAAATCAACAAGAACTAGCTAGGATGTGCAATCTATGTGTTAACTATGTGTAGCTGTTCATGTTGCAGGAGGAGGAATACAAAGCAGTTTCCATTCCAGCTTCTTGTTATCTGCCAGTTTCATGCTTTTCTGAAGTTTTTGCTCTTTGAACTGAAATGACTGTCTAGACTCTGTGCAAAAGATAAACCTTGTCTGTCTTGGTTTAGGGTACGGGTCGCCACTTAGACCTCTAACAGATGCTGTTAACCCACCTACCTCCCAAAGGGGGAGGGGAAAGGGAATAAGGGAGAAAGACTG
>JANIJG010006815.1:88415-105632 GCA_024611175.1 Megaceryle torquata
AAAAGGAGGGTAAATTAAAACATCTCGGTGTAAGTATTAAGACTCAAAGCCTGGAAGCAGGTAGAAATGTGACAGGGTGTGTTTGTTGAAGTAAGAAGGACACTTGCTGTCATAGTGTGTGGGGCTAAACACTTCTTCATCCTTAGACATTTAGTAAAAGGACACATTTGCTTTCTGCATGTGGATGCAGGTTTTCTCTGAACAGGCTTTGGAGTGATGTGCTGTAGAGTTTCACTTAGACTCTAATTTCTCCTGTTGACATTCACAAATGAAAGGGAGTTTTGTAGTCCCTTTGGTCTTCGTGTTATGAGCATCTATTTTCATACTTCAGTTAAAATCTGTAGTGATTTCAGCTTGTTTGTTATGAGGATGCCAGGTTGAGGATCTGTACTGAAGAACTGTTTTTACACTGCTCATTCATCACTATTAACTCGTAAAGGCATTAGGACAAGTGAAGATAAACTGACAAGACTAAAAGGCTTTTTACTGAGCAATTAACTGGAATCCTTAAAGTAGCAAGCTGTGTTATGTACAGTAAAGGTTTTTTACATCTTTATAGTCTGTATGCTGCTGAATTAATTTTTTGTATCTAATTACCAGGAGATGAAATCCTAGAAGTTAATGGAGAGTCTCTACAAGGACTGACCCATCAAGAGGCCATTCAGAGATTTAAGGTAACATGGATGTAGTATGGGAGAGATTCATGCTCCTCTTCTTTTAGTGCTGTTTTGTACCCTCAGCTTCATGTTATTTAGTTTACTGGCAAATGTTCATGTATCACATCTCCTTATTGGGGTTCTCTGATGTCTTTCCAGCAACTCAAGAAAGGTGTGGTGACCCTGACGGTGCGCACACGTCTGCGCAGCCCAAGCCTCACACCCTGCGTGACTCCCACCTTACTGAGCCGCTCCAGCTCTCCCAGTTCCAGTGCTAGCGGTGGCTTGCCAGTCCCTGGCCCCGATGAGGTGGATGGTTCCTCCTTCAGCCGCAAAGGACCTGGCCCGAAGGACAGAATTGTTATGGATGTGACACTTAATAAAGGTGAGGGTCCATTGAAATGGGCTTGGAGAATGAACCTGTGCTTCCTGTGGGAGTTTATGGAAATAGGCTAGCAACTAATATCCAGAGTACCCTACATGTGTCCATCTGATCTTGAACCACAGGATGGGGGAGAGAAATACCCTGTAGTGAAAAAACTTCTGAAGAATTCACCCCTCCACATTTTCTGCTCCAGTGTCAGTAGACTCTTCCAGACAGCAGTCAATGTCTGTGCTGCTGAAAGAGGGAGGCTGTGAGATACCAGGCAAAATGTGAATCAGCCTGTCAGCAGCCCAGATGGTCATGCCTTTCTTGTAAAGGGCAGCTATGGGGAAGTTAAAGCTGCACAGAGTGCTCAGAATTGCCAGGATGAGCTGTTTGAACTCCTGCCCGAGGGTTGCTCTCATTATCAGTAATTGCACAAGATAAATTTAGGAGCATATGCTATACATTGTGGGACAAATATGCCTATTTTAAAGGCTTAAAATATGCTGGTTTTAAGGGTTGGATTAAAAACATGGAGAGAGAAGGTAAGAAGTCCAGCAATTCCTACTTTAGGAATGCTGTTACCTGAAGTAAAGCAAAGGTGAAAGTGGACAGAGATAGTCACTGGACTAGAGGTAACTCACCTTTCTTCATGCCTCTTTGTTGAGGATGCCATACAGGTATTTAAGAGAGCAGTACATCTGGCAGCATCTTCTGTGCACACATTTTCTGCAGTAATTTTAAGTGACGTCTCTATGGGATTGTTGGCCTGACGCCTTTGTGCTTTGAACTGGATCAGACCTTGTGCAACATTTCCATGCGGTTCCCACGGCACACAGAAATTTGCTGGGAGTGATGGATCTCAGAAAACAGTCAGGAACAGATATCTTAAGACCTGCATTCCGCTGTTGGTATTGGCTTCCTGACTGACTGCACCTAAGGCCAGCCTTGAAACAATACATGGGTCTTGGTCTCAGATGGGATGTGGGAACACAAACACTTGTGTGTCCTGTGTGATTACAATCTGCTACTTTTCTTTGTACTTCTTGTTTTTTCACAGAGCCAGGGGTTGGGCTCGGCATTGGTGCCTGTTGTATCACGCTGGAAAACAGTTCTCCAGGGATATACATTCACAGCCTGGCCCCAGGATCAGTGGCTAAGATGGATGGCAGATTAAGGTTAGTTAAAGCAGAAACATGCTGGAGTGGTTTTACATTAAAATCGATTGAGACTTTGTTTTCATCAATTGGTTGATGTAGCAGGGAGGGATTATACTTAAGAGTCCACCAAAAAGAAAACATTTAAATAAAGGCATTCTGAAGTGGTACTGAATACCCAGGAAACATTATTCTGTGTGCTGGAAGCAGCACGAGCATTAAGGTTTGGGTTTGTTTTTTAATTCTCTATAGAGAAAGCTGAGCCTAATAGTACCCTCTGAGAAAGGGGAGCAGTAAGAAGTGCAGCCTCATGTCTTTTTATCAGAGCTGCAGACAGAGACCCCATGTCAGGAAGAAACTTGCAGAGCTCTGCTAAAGCTCCGTCACCTGAAATTCTCTCCTAAAAAGAGCTCGGGAAGATGGTCTTGCAGCTGACTATGCCCATGGCTGCAGCTGCTCTTTTCTGCCCTTACTGTCAGTCTGGCAGGATTGCTGCAGGCGGACCTGCCCATCTCATTTACTCTGTCATGGAGTTTGGATGTCTTCAAGGAACCATAAGAGAGAGAAGCAATCATTCCTAGGATTCCTTTGTGCTTTGCATTGGATTAAGTGACAGAAAGTTATTTGCTGTTCACTTCCTGGGGGCTTCATTCTTAAAAAACAGAAGGAGGAAATCTTCCGCCTTTCTGCATTGCTGCATAAATGCTGGTGGGTACTGGGAATATTGCTCAGGAAGGGAGGCTGCACTGAAGACCCACTGGGAATGTGTGATCCACAATGAATATGGGACCTGAGCACTGATGCAGAGAGGAAGAGCAAATGCCTTGCTTCCACATGGGTCCAGAGTGCCTTCTGTTTCCTTTCTCACCAGGAAAACTGTGGTAGAGTAATTTGATTTTTTTTTTTTTGCATAAGGGAAGAGGATAATTTTTATGGGGCATCTCTGCTATAACTCTTAAAAGTTCCTACCATGTAGAAATGTCTATAGAGACAGTATTTAATACTAACTTCCAAAGAGGCTTACAAGAAAGCAAAAGATTGCAGTGCTGTTTGTATCTGTATGTTACAGCTGTATTGTTCATTAAGTTTAAGTGATTGATTATATCCAGGCATTCTTCCCAGATATCTAGCTTGCTTCTTTGAGACATTGCTTCTGTTGTCCCATCAGCAGTTTATGGCTCCAAAGGATGGGTTTGATTTTTGGAAAACTTAATTAATCAAATACTAGCTTTGCAATACTAGGAGAGGTTTGAATCCAGCTCCTCTGTATCTGAGCTCCTCCTCTCAATCATGTGCCTGTGTAAGTGACTCCAGTTGTGTAGTTTCTAATAGCAGACGGGCAGAGCAGTGGTATGATTACACAACTGATGGGTCACCCACCCTTTGCTTTCTTGAGCTTCTACCAGAAGTGCAGGTTACTGAAGGCTCCCACTTGCAATTGCCATTACGCCTTCTGTGTGTGGACTCTCAGTGCAAACTGATTTCCGTTGTCACAAGTAGCCCAACATAAATCAACAGTAGTAGATTGTTTGAGTGTGTCTTTTTAAAGCAAATGCTTCAGTAATTAGGGAGAATGTTTTAATGATATCCCTAGTTGATGACATTTTCTTTTGAATAGTTCCAGATGTCTGAGCACCATGAGCAAGAGTTAAGAAACTAGGAAAACAAAGCTAAACAATCTGTGCTTTCAGAAGATGGTTGGTTTTTTTTTTTCCTTTTTAATGGGTTCTATATGTTAATTTGAAGCAAATACAGACTTATGCAGTTGATTTTTTTTTTTTTCCTGGAGACTTTTCATAAACTCGTATCTTAAACCATGAATTCCTTATCATTGTTTGTGTTAAGTAATTCAATATGATGAGAAGGAACAGCCCATCTGAACCTAATTTTTCCTTTTCTGCACTCAACAAGTATCTGACTGCAGAACTAGATTTGAAGTTTGCTTTCTCCCTCCCAAAGTCAACAGGACTTAAAGCATTCACGTCACTGGGAGCAAGAGCAAGACTGGCTTCTTTGCAAGTCAGATGTTTTCCAGACACTTGTATCTTTTGCAAAGCTTGGCCATCAGTTGAAAGCACCAGTGTTTTTGTAAAAGGCGTTTGTGATTAACTGGCTCTATGTCTCTCTGCAGTCGGGGTGACCAGATCCTGGAGGCAGATTCAGTGAGTCTGCGTCACGCAGCATTAAGTGAAGCCTACGCCATCCTGAGTGAATGTGGTCCAGGTCCAGTCAGCTTAATCATTAGTCGGCATCCTAACCCAAAGGTGAGGAGAAAATGTGTTAGTGTGTATCTGTGTGGTTTTCATCTGGCAGAGTAATTTGATTCTGGGAAAGCAGCAAATGAAGAATATTGAATTTTTCTCTCTCTGGCATATATTGTGCAAGAAGTCAGGATTGTAATGATGCCTTCCAGTTTTGTAAGGTGCAGCAATACTGGACTGTCCCTGCTGCTTTTCACTTAGTCACCCACTGATCAAATGCAATTTTCCTGGAACTACTTGAGTGATGTGTTCCCGTCTTTCTCAGCACTTGAACCAAGTGGCAAATGTAAATATGGCACAAGTCCTCTTCCTCCTAAAACTATTTTACAGTTAGTTTGTCTCTGAGTAGAATGTAATTTAGGGCCAGGAATAAATATCAACAGATTGAACTGATCAACTGTAACAAATCAATAGGAATACTGTTTTTAAAAAAAGTAAACTCTGTCCAAAGATGAAAGTTCTCCTTGAGGAATTAAAATGTGAGAATCTGGAATGTACTGCTACTGTGAAATCTATACAAGGGCAGTATGGAAAGAAGGCTGTATTTACAAAGTGAGTATTTTCAAGCAATTTTTAAAAATTGATGATAGAAGATAAAAGCCTCCTAAGCAAGCTGTAGGGAATAACAGCTTCTTTTTATTTCAATATTTCAAAGAATTTCATGAGTGTATAAAACCTTCCTGTTTAAACAGGAATGAAGCTGTGAAAATATTTGCATTAGTGGGTCCAGAGAGCTCTGACTTTTGAACTTGTAACTACAAATGGAGGCCTTAATAAATCCATATCTAGGAGAACTCAGGTTTCTTATTTTATAATTAATTTGTTATTTTCCATTAAATAAAGTACACAAGCAGAAGACAAATAGGGGTCTACTGCCCAGAGTTTATTATCACTGCTGTGAGGCTTTGTGCTACTAAAAAGAAAGAGGCTGTGGTTCTGTTAAAGGTAAGCAGGGAAGGGGTAAGAACTGGGCTTATTGCCTAAGATAACAGTATTTCTAGTGAGTCTGTATGCAGTGCTGAACCAGCATGATGGTTCGATTTGATTTCATTATTAAGCCATCTAGACTTTTTAGAGAGTCTGTAAGCACCATGAAATAAAAACACCATGGAGTGGAGCCTGCAGTCTCCTCTGTCCTTTATATTGCTGTGGTAGTGGCTCAAAAGCTGGTGAGTGACCTAACCATGTATCTGCTGAGAAGATGAACTGAGTTAAGCTAATTGCTTGCTACTTTTCAGGAACAGAGGGAAACTATTAAGTGGCTCATATTACAGTTTTCCATAGATATTTTAAATTACAACAAATCCTTTGCCAAGAAATGCTAAGAAAAGCTAGAAGTTGCGCTGGAATGACCCTAAAGCATTTTTCTTTTTTCAGACAGTACTGAATCCACAATCCTTTATAGCTGGATCTCTAAAAGAGTGTCCATGTGGGGACCTGTATTTATTGTTATTTCATGGTCACCCACTTTTTGACAGAAGTGGGGGAGATACATAAGTGTATGGCGTATTTTGTTATTTTATTTTACTTTATTATCTTACTAATATCCTAGTTTGCAGATTGTAGTTAGGAATTAGCTTGTCCCTCTCCAGTTTGATTTACATTGAAGATGCTAAAAATAAAAATTGGTAGAGCTTGCAGAAGTGTAGATTTTTTTGGTTAGTTTTAAACAAATACTTCAGTTTTCCTAGCACCTATTCTTCGGACATCTTGTACCCAAAGGTTTGTGTAAATGTCCTGGAGCATACTCTTCAGGGTTTGGTCCATGTCCTGTAGGAACTCCCTGTGCTACAGGAGCCCAGAGGCTTTTGGTTTGCTGTAAGGTTATGCCACAGACTGAAAACAGATATATATTTCTACAAAGGCTTATATTGTTTTTGACATTTTTATACTTAGTGTCTCATTTTAGGATACAAAAGGTCCACAGTACATTTTGTTTCTGAATATGTTCATTTCAGTGTTTTCATGTACTTCCAAGAGAAATACCACAAAATTTTCTTTCTTCTTGTTTTTCTGAGTGAACGTGGCATTTAAACTATGTTTAAACTGCTGAGTTCGCTTAGGAATCTTTCAAATCTTCGTGGTTCAGAAAGATTCACGTTTCTAGTATCTCTTTATGCTGAATTTTAATTCATGTAAAGCAACGTGCATAGAAATTATATTTGACAGAATTAACTTGCTTTCTGTTTTTAAATATATACTCCTGCAGACTGGTTGTTCCTGTTATAAAATTATATGGAGTTTTCCAGTTAGAAGAATTAAGTGCATGGCAGTAATTTATGATAAAATTAGCAAATATGGCAAACCAGTATTTATTCTCAATCCAGAGGAACATTAATTACCAATTACTGACTTAGGTTTTCTTTTTAAAAGCAATGAGAAATGAAAATTAAAAAGACAGTTAATATCTCAGGAAGTCTGGTATTCTTCCGGTATGTTAAATGTAGAATTTCTTCTGTTGCTGATGTATGCTTGTACAAAGCAGTCTTTGTGTATTTTAAAGTAATATTTTCTTGATAAACCAATGTACAAGGCTTAATTGAGTTAACATTGTACTGTAATGGCTTAATTTTATTTAAGTCTGGTGCAGTTTTGTTTGTTTGCGTAATGTGGCACATGAACATCATCTTCATGAAGTTGTCAAGCTTCTGCCTTCTGATTTCTGAAGGAGAATGGCATGGAGGGAGTCTGAATTAGGGGACCAGAACTTAGGAGCTCTCAACTAGTTCTTCTTTAATGTGTCTGTTTCATCTGCCCATTTTGATTCCTGTCTTCCACTTGACTTAAGGTTTCTGAGCAGGAAATGGATGAAGCAATTGCACGTACTACTCACCGAGAGAGCAAGGATGCCAACTCCTCTCACATCACAGGTAGCAGCATGTTTTCTCCTAATATGTGTCCTTTTTGAGATGTGAGAAAGTCTAATGACGTGCTCTTGATTTCCCCAACATCAATATATTGAGGGCCCTCAGTATAACAGTTTAGGGGGTGCTATCACTGTGTTCATTGCAGAAATTGTCGCAAAAATATCCAGTAGAGATGAACCAACTCTATAGCTCATGTTACTTGCTTTGTTTCACTAGGCTGCCATGATCTGAAAGTAAGAGTTGCCAAGAGGTGGTTGCTTTATTCACTCCCCAAGATGAAAGGGAAGCACAGTGTCCCAATTCCATCTGTGTATGCTTACCCATGTTGTGGTGAAAAAAAAATAAAAATTGTTGTCCATTTGAAAAAGTTCAGATATTGCATACTGGAATATATCTTTTAAATCCATTTTAATCTTTGGGATCCTGTCAAAATGTGTGCTTTGGCATTTGTCTGATGTTTTTGAACTCCAGACTTAGCACTTCCTAAAATCTTACAGATGAAAGCAATGGCAGAGTGACCGGTAAGGTGATTTTTAGACAGAAATGTTAGATTTATAATTATCCTGTTTGTGTCAGCTAAGACCTTTTCTGAAGGAGACCTTGCCAGTGTCTGCTAATTTGTTTTTTGAGGTTGCACCTAGTCATGCACATGTTCTAGTGGGTGAGAAAGATGATCTCTTGCACATTTCTTGTTCATAGCTCTGTCCTGGGCCTGGCTGGCATATCATGCCTCTGTGATAATGTTTCACCTGATGTGAAAGAGACATTGTGAAACATTCAATAAATCTCACTTTAGAAAACCAGTTCAGATAATAAATAAGTGGGATTAAATGCAGGCCCCCAGCTCAGAAGGAGCTTGTTTGGGTATATGGACCACAGCTATTATTTTTGGCATCTAACTAAGCTGTGTTTAGCAGGAGCTGTACAGAAGAGTCCATCTCCTAGTGTGAAGGCCAAACAAGGAGAGACCTCATCTCCTCTCAGCTGGACAATGAAGCGCTTCCTGGAGCCAGCGAGCCGGGTAAAAGGATTAAATGCAATAAAAACCATGTCTGCTTCAAATTCAGCTTTCACTGAAGGTCTTACTTGATCAAGGAGTTCAAATCTCTGTGCTTCATCCCTGTCACATGTGCTCCTTAAAAGGGTTTGTTTCTTACATCACACATTTGAATCACGACAGCAGCAAGTTCCTGTTTGTCTGTGTGGCTGTAGCCTTTGGGAATGAAGTAAAGCATGGCAGAGAAAGCAGTGATCTCCCACCTCCTGCCACCTTGAAGGCACCCCAGTTCTGTGGGACATAGAGATGAACTTAGCAGGAGAGACCCGAGTCTGTGGGCAGAAGTCTGAGCACTTGGTCTCTCAGTGCACCATTACAGTGGAAAAGTGTCTGGTTTTCCTGGGAAATCCAAAGTGGCCATGCAAGCTGTGTGCAGAGGTACAAACACTTTCCTTCTCTTAGTACAGAGGTGTATATAGGGAGAATTACGCAAATGAAGGGCTTCATCCCTTGTTTCTGCATTGAACCACACCTGCAAAGTAGTGGGATTTGGAATCCCTTTTTGTTGATTGCATGGGCTAAAATACTATTGATGTGAAGCATTTCAGCCATACAAGTTTGACAGTTTGGCTGTCGATAGACTGACGAATCCTCTAATTTAAAAATTGTCTTTAAACTTCCTTTATTAACACAGCAGTGTGAGTGGAGTTTCTAGTGCCTGCCTGCAGACAGGGGCTTTATGCATTGAGGACAGCTGGTCACCAGGCTCACTTCTTTTCAGCAGGGATCCGTCAGCTCTGAGGCAGAGCTTTCCCAGTACTTCTCGCATGACAGTACGAACCAGCTCCCGTGTTCTGATGCTGTAACTGGCTCCAGTGACGAAGAGCAGCTCCGTCAGAAGCACAGAAACAGTTTGTTGGATGATGGCTCTCTTCTTCCTGGCAGCCTGAGTAAGCAATGGAGATGCATCTGGT
This sequence comes from Megaceryle torquata, assembly GCA_024611175.1. NCBI lineage: Eukaryota > Metazoa > Chordata > Aves > Coraciiformes > Cerylidae > Megaceryle > Megaceryle torquata. The sequence goes on from JANIJG010006815.1 coordinate 97,695, forward strand.
CATTAGGCTAATTGGAGGAGAGTCATTGAGCACTGGTTTGCTTTACAGTAGAGTTATGATGATTCCTGCGCTGGTAAGAAATGCTGAGCAGTGTAGTGAAAGCAAGTGCTGATCATAAGAAATTCTGGAAAATGGAAGGGGTTTACAACAATGCACGTAAGTGCCTGTTTCCATGGTACTTTGTCCAAATTGCTTCTCTGATTATGTGAAAATGACTTTATTTGACTGGTTTGGCTGAAACTAGATTGACAGCACTGCAGGGTTTTTTCAAATGAATGATGATCATCTGATTGATTACATTTAAATAAAAGTGGTTTTAGCTATCTCAAATACACAAATTCAAAGTGTCACTTATAGCAGTGTAAAAACAATCAAAAGTTCAATGTGACATCAGGTATTTTGCATGTGTCTTTTTCCCCATAGAAATTGACTAAAAGAATCTTCTATTTCCTTACTGATATGCACTTGATATCAAATTCAAAGGATATTACGTTTGTTTTCCCTTTTCTGTGCTTCTCAAGTAATGCCTTTGTCTATGCTTTATTTTTCTCTGGAAATGTATTATTTAATGCTTAAAAGCATTTTTATATTTTAAAATACGAACAAAACAAGAAAAAAAAAATTTCAGTCCTATCTGCAAAGAATGTGGAAAGATTTCCTGGGTTTATGAGTCTTTAGTTTGAAACTGATTGTTGTGTGCATGTATCTTCAGGAAAGCATTTTTCACTCTTTGTAAGCTGGTGCAGGCAGTCCTCAGCATACATTTAAGCAAAATGTGAAATAAATTCTGTTGTTTAAAGTAAAGTACACGTGAATTTTCATTCTGTTCTTTAGGTCATAGTCATAATTTAGGAATAAACTGAAAATAGAACCAGGTGTGCCATAAAGTTATTTCAAGAATTACCCATAAACTGTAGAGTTATCAGCCATCCCTATTGCCATTTACTGTTGTTACAGGGAGGATGTGAAAATATGATTTTTGCCTTGTGAGGAGAGGTTAAGTTTCACCTGCAAACACAGCTGTATGTACTCTGCTGCAGTCAGATGAGTAGTCATCTATAATATAAATAAAGTCACCTAAAAATGCAATTAAAATATAGCTTGCTTTTTTTTTTTTTTTTCCCCTTAGCTATTAGAGAATCAGGAGTGGCCAAAGCAAATGGTCTGGCTTCTCCAACTAGTGGGAGATCATCCAGCCTTCACAACAAGCATGTGGAGTGTGTCCGACCCGGCATCCTCAGTGACAGCCCCAAATCTGCCCGCAGCCCCTTTCATCGACAGAGGAGAGTTGTTTTCTATGATGGTGACGTTAGTGATGATGATGAAAGTTCCCACATGCAAAGAAGCCAGAGGGCCAAAAGCCAGGAGGATGCTGGCATTGTCATTACAACCTCATCTGTAGAAATTGATGATGAGAGCCAGGACAGTGAGTCATCTAGATACAGTGGCACAGAGATGTCTTCCCCTGTCTTCAGCAACTCTGTGGAGTCTACAGGCAGCACACTGGAGCAAATTGACTCTTCTTTCTTCCCTATCATAGCATTTGATTACTCAAGTGTGCCTGAAGTTCGTCTTGGCAGCTTGAGTTTGAAGGAGCTCCGGGAAGCACAACTTGAATCTAAGAGATCACCAAAACTTGAGCACAGAGCAGTCACAAGAGTGAAAAGCATGATGAGCACTGAGTGCCGAAGCCTTCAGAGACAAAGGATGGAGGAGCATGGCTCTTATAACAAGCCTGTTGCGAGGACGCTCCCTCACAGCAAGAAGTGTGAAGTGCCCAGTGGGTCTGGGCAGTGCCAGGGTGAAATAGTCACTCTGGTTCGCAATGAGCACGAGTCATTTGGCCTGGATTTGGAAATCCAGGCCATGCCCTTAAAGGTTGTTGTCACAGGGATGCGGCCAGGTGGAGCAGCAGAAATGGTAATTTTTTATTTGGGTTGCCTTTTTCTGATTCACTTTCACTTTTCAGGGATTAGTAATAGTAGCAGTAGTATTGGTAGTATTAAGCAACAAGTATCTGTTGAGAGGAAGTGCAAGGGAAATGTTTGTATTTGTTGGGCAAAATGTCTCATCTTATATATGTTCTGAAGCTGCTCTTAAATCAAACATTTCTGATTCAGAAGTGCACCCTGGCTTGTTCAAAACTAAGCAAGTCAAGAGGCAGATTTACTGGGATGGACTCTTTCCCACTCTCAGTTATAATTTTGAGGGAATACTATTCTATTTCCTTTCCTTTTACCAGGGGCAAAGACAAAATAAGTAAATCCTGGTGGTGAAATATTTATTATGCTCTATTATTTAATATGTATGTATTCCTGTGTTACACAAATCTGGTATCAGGAGGCCTTAGGTGCTGGCCAGGTTTGCCAGGGACTATGGTAATACCAGTAATGTATTGCTGTTCTGCAGCTCATACATGCATGTATTAGTGGGATACTTGTTCTATGCTGGATGTGGAACTGCTGACCTAGGTCCAAAAGTGCAGAAAAAGGAAGGAGGATACTCTGGTGTACAAAGCTGGGTGTAGCATTTTTCTTCTAGTTGGCGGCCACTGGGGTAAGAGGGGGTATGTTGCAGCAGTTTGAACTGGGCTGTGAGAGCTAAGGATTTGAGTTCTGTTCTCACCTTTTTCTCTGACTTACTATGAAGTGTTTAGAAACATATTTAGGGTTTTACCTTAAAACCTTAGTCCCTGTCCAATTCATTTATTTGTGAGAGCCCCGTTGGTCCAATGGGAGGTTGTGACAAGGAGCATAACACATACATCAAATGCAAAAGTTATAGAGAGTGTTCCAGTCCTGAAGAAGCTGGAGTTGATTCATCCCAATTAATTTAAATGAAGAGGTCTATGTCCTCCATCCTAATACTGATGTCTCAGAGAAACCAGCAGCTCTTTTGACCTTCCTGTTTAAGACTGATCATTAATTCCTCTCCTGGCAAAAGCACGGTCTGTTCTTTATTTACATGTTGACAAATTGACAGCAGTAGTACCTGTGCTTTGCAGTGATGTAAAATAATAAAGAATGTTGCTTATAAACAATAATTGCTTCCCTGCAATCTTTGCCCCTGTGGCAGGGCTTCTGATGTGTATTTATAATTTCCGTGAATTTGTGATTTCATTAGGGATCAATGGGCAAGATGGCTGTAGGAGATGAGATTACCACCATCAACAGTATCCCAGTCAGTAAAATGACGTATGAGGAAATCTGCTTGCTTATGCAGTGTCTTCCCACATCTGTAACCCTGGAGATCCAGAAAGCAGCATCAGGTGAGAAGAGTAGTTTTGCTTTCATAACATTTATTCTGAGTACCAGTGAAGAAAATTCCCTTGGATCTGCTGCGTCTGATCTTATGCTGCCCCATTTTCCCACATCAATCCAGATTGAAAACAGGGTGTACATTGTGTCTGCACTGGTGAGCCAGGCAAAGCACTTCATCTCCAAACCAGGCTTCAGGGTCCTCTTCTAGCACCATGATATGGGGAGTGAACCTACTCCCGTGTGAAACATTCAAAGCTCCCACTTACAGTATGTCCCTCCTGCCAGTATTTGAAGAGGTCCGAGTCATTTCATGCAGGCCTGGAGGAAACTCATCATCAACCCTGTCCTGGCAACCTGTTTTTACTGCTGTGCCTACTTAGTAAATATACTGACCCTTTAATAATCACATCTGTCTCTCTTAAATCAAAAATTTAAGTAATGTTTTTATTAATGGACAATAAAGTAATAAATGCCTCTTTTTTCTTTTTACTTTTTTCATTTTTTCCTTTCTTTTTCTTTCTTTTTACTTTTTTATTAAATATAAAGTAAAAAATACTCCATATTTTTCTTTTTCCTTTTCCTTTTGTTTGTTAGAACTCTCTGAAGTGAAGAAATATGAAAAAGAAACCCCAAGAAAACTAGACTCTTATCAGAATGCTTAATTGCATGTTTCTTATGAACAGTTTTCAAGTTTGAATTTAAATTTTTGATACCTCCTCAGTTTCTGCTTTGGGCTGATTTATGCTGCTGCAGCAATATATACATCCCCAAAGACTGTACAAATTACGTGGTGTGGAAATGAGTGTTTGAAGAAGGAAAGCATACTTTTCAAATTCAGGAAGAACAGAATGTTTTGCTTTGTTCTAGCTTATGATCTTCTTCACTTACCTATTAATACCTGGGAGCCTAAAATGCTTCCAGATGCTTCAATTCCAGTTCTTTAAAGCATTCCTGGCTTGGCAGAGTCCTGTTCTTGTTTCCTTAGGTTGCTGTGGCTTTTGCAAATAGCATTGGGCTAGAGGAACACTGGCACCCCTTTATCAGGCAGCTCTTCTGCTTTACTCTGCCCCTCGCCCTGCCCTGCTGGCAGAGAAGAAGGTCCTTCAGTGCATGATGCAGCATGCCGAAGCAAGGCAGTACTTCAGATCCTAACCTGGCTGCTTCAAATTGCTCTTGCCCTTTGTTGACTCCAGGAGGAGTCTGCACTTCTTAACATGGGTAGCTAAATTAGGTGGTGTGGATAATCCCACAGGTTTGTGCAAGGATTAGAGAGATGTTCTATCAGGTTTGAATGAACAGGAAGGGATGCTGAATCTTCGAGTACACCCTTCCTTCACCGTGCGCTCTCTGCACCTCATCTGATAGTAACTGGCCTCTGGAAAGCAGTTTGAATGGGGATGTGTGTCCTAGAAGCAGTGTAGAAACGTGCAAGCAGATGCTTGCAGTGAAGATTTGGAAATTGAATAGCTGGAGAAATGGGTGAACAGGAATGTGTCGGAGTGTGGTAGTGACAGGGAGCTCAGTGTGTTGCCCAGGAGTGGGTTAAACACGTATTGGAAGCAAGGAAAGGTCTGTGCCAGAAATCCTGTAAAGCCCATGTGGTTAATGCTTGTATAACATCACCACCCGTGCATGTCACATTAAACACCTGCGGAAGTGCTGAGGGGATCAGAGTCAAGTTATTTATGCACAGCTTGTCACTGTGTTATCTGTTCACCTTTGTTTGCTGTGCCAGGGCTTTGTGTACTTTCTGCAATCTACTGGAGACATCTTCGATCAAACAGGTAATGAGAAGCAGTACTGCTCAGCCTGATTTACTGCACACTGACACCTTGGTAGTTAGTTGGCTTCTTGACTGCTGAAATTTCAAAAATGAGATTTAAACAGATCATGACTACTTACCTTGGATAAATGGATTGCTCCCTCCTGTGTGCTACTCAAGTATGCAGGGTTATGATTAATTTCAGTTGTTATAAACACTGTTACAGAAGAGGACAAGTTCAGAGCAAAAGGAAAACATGTAGTCTGACTTTGTGGGTGTCTGTTTTTGTAATAAAATCTGTTTTGTATATCACTTCCTATATCTGACAGGATTTTCCTCCTTCTTTTCTTTATTCATTTTTATCATGATGCAGCTGTCAGGCAATTTACAAACCTCATCCTGTCTCCAGGGGTAGACAGTCAAAATCAGGCCGATGTCAACAGCATCCTTGCAACTGAGGAAGAAGCGAGTGCTGGGAAGCAAGAAGGAGCGGGTTTGCAGAGTGCTGGTGGCGGCTGTGGGGTGGAGAGAGCAACACTGCCATCTGATGCCACAAGCAAGGACATGCGAAGAGGTACCACGAAAAGCAGCCACGCTGGGTACTGCGCTGCCATCCCTGTCACTGATATTGATGACTTGCTCAGCCAGATGGGCGCTCCAGAGAGCAGGGCTTCGTGCACCCAGTCACGAGCAGAAAGCCCCCTCCGAGATGAGTACACGACGATGTGCTGCTGTGGGACTGACGAAGGTTGTCCTGGATCTGAGCCACGGCCATCCAAGGAGGAGCTGCTGGAGAAAACTGTGAATGGTGGAGCTAATGCACAAGGGGTTTTGGGGCTGTCTGTGTTGGACTCTATTAACACAGGCAAACTTTTTACTGTGAATAAAAACTCTTTAAATAGCTATTCTAGAAATTTTAGCAGTTTAAATGAGGATGAGTTGCCTGCAGTAAACTCTCTGGAAGGTAAGAGAAGCGACCTGTTTCCAAAGTCCATGTATGGGGCTGCAGACGATTCTCACTCGGATGCAGAATCTGTCACAGAAGCCTTTGACAGTGCTAATGAGGTGTTGCTTGGGCCCTGTTCTGCTGCAACTGCTGCTGCTAACACCCTTGCAGGCTGTAGAGCAATGGAGTCAGATGAGGAGCAAATTGAGATTTGTTGCATGAACGTTGAGCTGCAAAAGCCTACACAGGAGCAGCATCTCACATCTGCAACCCACTCATCCACTCTGTCCCAGATGTACCCTTATGGCAGCAAAGTTTTGCAGACTGAGGGCTGTGTAGCATGTGGGTCACTGGAGACAAGCATCAACAAACTAGACTTGGAAGATCATGGTGGTGCCACTCCATGTTCCTCACAGTGTACAGATGTGCCCTCTGCACCCTTGTGTTCTCCTTCCTCAGTTTTCCTGCCAGAAAAAGACACCTTAAAGAATTCAGTCAATATCCCTGAAGTTTACTCTTTCTGTAACAATGGTGCCTTAAGTACAGAAGAAGTGGGTTTTGGGAACAATAACAGGCATACAAAATGCTGTGAATCCATTGAAGAGAAAGGGTCACTGCACTGCAAAAAGATAAGCTTCTGCTCAGCTAGAAATGTCAATGTCTTGGAGAACAACTTGTTTGAGAAAGAAGGATGTAATGATGAGCAGAGATCCAAATCTGAAGGGAAAACAGTGGCTGATGACTGTAATCTTGCTGTTAGCTATTGCTTAGTAAAGAAAGAAACCAACAATTTGTCCAATTTTTCTAAAACAGACAGCAATAATGTGAATGCATTGTCATCAAGATCAGTATCACTCAGGTCTCCCTTTCCCTCTAGATCTAAAGATCCGAAAGCTAATACAACTCATGACTTGCCAGGGAAAAATGAGAAAATTAACTCTGTGACTTCAGGAAGGATTTCAAATGGAAAAGTCCAAAGCTCAGGCACAAATCACTGCAAAGGAGCTGCAGTACCGCACAGCCCATCCTCACAGAAAAAATCCTGTCTCGACTCCAAGGGAATGGCACAAAAAAGTATAATGGATACTCTTCTAAATAATCAGAAGGCTAAAGCAGGACCAAAGCTAAAAGGGTTCACCATCAAAAACAAAGGAAAGGCAAATTCAGATTCTTCTGGCATTAATCCTACCAGAGTCAATGGGGCTGATCAGAAAAGGGCTTCTGTTTCTCCACAGCTGTCCCCCAAACTCCTGGGGAAGAAAACACCATTGTCCCGTAATTCACCTACAAGTCCAGATCCTGGCAAGAGCATTTCAGCAGCCTCAAGGGCTCTGAAGTCAGATCTAGAAAATAAAACATTTCTGGTCATTTCTGAAGATTCACTTCTGCCTCTCCTGAATGGCACTGGCAGCTCAACAAGGAGCAGTGAAATGAAATGTGACTGTGGGGAAGTAACAGACATGCAGCAGGCATGGGGAAAGCCAAAAGAAAAGCAAGTGTCCATGCAGCCTGCAGTGTGTCAGGTTAAGGGTGCTACGGTAGATGATTTTGGAGACAGAGATGGTCAGTCCAAAGTCACTTCATCTCCTCAGGGGATACCAGAAGTTGAGTATATGAAGGGGAGGACTGAGAACCCTGGAACAGGCCTCAGTGCAATTAAGAACATCTACAGTGCAGATGACTTTAGGCAATTAGATCTGCAAAGCATAGGACCATCTGCTGGAGGCTGTTCTTCATTAAGTTCCTCCTTGGTTCAGCAGGAGCAGCTGGAAGGGCAGGAGATCCAACGCACTTTCATTGAGGTGAAGCTTTCCTCCTCATCATCCCCTTCTTCCTCCTCATCTGCCTCTTCCTCACCAGCATCATTTTTGCAGGTGCCATTGCTAGAGAAAACAGAAGAGGTGAATGCAGAAGTACATCGGCTCACTGAGGAGAGGGGGACCATGCAGTATTTCTCAAAAGCAGATGGT
>JANIJG010006816.1:0-13003 GCA_024611175.1 Megaceryle torquata
AAAGCTGTTCTAGTTTCCTTTTCTAATCGCTAAGTCTCTCTCCCTTATTCCTTTTCTCTTCCCCTTTGGGGAGGGAGCAGGGTTAACAGAGAGTGTCTGTTAGGTCTAAGGGGCCGCCCTGACCCTAGACCGTGACAACCTAATAGTCCATTCTTATCCTGCTGCTTCCATTTCACTTTTTCTTTAGATGATCTAATCTCCCCAAACTGCAAAGCCATCTCTCCACTCTTTAAACCGTCTCTTTCCAATTTTGTCTGTCTCTGACATCTTAAGTAGCACTGCACTCAATGTCAACTTTCAACTACTTTTCTGTTCTCAGGCACATTCACTTTCCTGTTCTTTCTTCTATCTCCTGTTACCTCTTACTACTGAAAATACTGACAACCTTCCTAATCCACAAGGGTTAAGAGATAGTAGAAAGGGAATCATATTTCTCTCTAATCTGTTTCTAGGCCCAACTATGCAAACTGTTACAAAAAATAATTTCTTCTTTTTCTGAAACACACTTTAGTTTCAAACATTTCTTTATACCCATGCACTAAAAGCTCTTTCCAAAACCTCATCTTACACTAGTAACAAAGTATTTATATACAAGCAGCAAGGCATATAATATTCCAAATGGATTTATTTTTAATCTTATTTTTCTAACTTTTCAGCTACACTCTAAATCAAAACTTTTCTTCACTTAAAGCCCATTCCTAGTTGTCTTTTCTCTTACTCAACTCTTTTGCATTATACTGTTCTTAAATCCCAATCTAATCCTGATTGATTTCTGATCTTGATATAAATCTCATTTTTCCATGTTGATCTTTTCCCTCAGAAAAGTTCCTGAGCTGAAATGGCTTCTTTGGTTTCATAATTGTTCCCAAATCTTCTCATACAATGTCTGCTGAACAAACAGGTATGGTACCTTTTTTTTTTTTTTTTTTTTTTTTTGTAACAAGAAAAGTATAAAGAAGACAGGATATCCATAACTGAGAGGCACTCTCGTTTGAAAGGCACTCCTGGTGAAATGACTATTGAGAAATCTTGTGACAAACATTTGTCTGTGTCACATCTCTGATAAAAATACAGCAGTTGCACAGTTCATTTTACAGCACAATTGACAAATCGATTGGAACATTTCCTGCAGAGCTAATAGCACCAGGCACAACTTCTCCAAACTTTTCCAAGAGAAAAGGTTGCATCAGCAATATCTGCTCGAGAAAGGGACCAAACAAGTTTGCCAATAAAATTGAATAAGCTGAAGGAAAAATCCAGCAGCAGGCAAGATGCTCAAGGAAGTTTTAGCCAAGTCAATGTGCATGCTGGAGCTGGTGGGAAACTGGGTCTAGTTTTTGGCTCTGCTGTAAACTTCCTTTGTGACCTTGGCTAAGCTCCTGTGGCAACCTGTTTCTCAACTGGTAATGAGACACTGAAACAGGAGGCTCAATGTCTCTGTGTGACAATAGCCTGCTCGCAGAACAGGGAAGAAAATGAGGAAAGTTTTTCTGCCTGGACTATCCAACTGTATCCTTCCCTGCCATGAACTATCCCTCACCCAGCAATGCTCAGCACAGAGCACACAGCAAGGCTTTGATGCTGTTCACAGTCCACAAAATGTATTTTAGTACAAACAGTGATGAATAAAAAAAGTTTCCCAAAGCGTCTTTTTCTGGCTGAGTATAAAACTTACAAATGCAGTGGACAAACTCGCTATGTTCTTGAAACATATCTGTAAAATTACTTTGAATTGGGAGAGAATGGTTTATTATTTCAAAGTGGTGCAGCTTTAAACACTAGGAAAGTATTCCCCATTTCCCCCCCATTCTCTAACAACGGCTGTGAATGCCATAAATCTCATTTTAAATCTAGTGCTATGTACACATAAAAAGTGTTACATTTATTCTGAGCCCACAAAAGGTTACTTAGAATGAATCTCAGGCTAAATATATTTATATGCAGTGATAAAGCCTTATTCTACATTAAAATCACTCTGACAGTTTATGAATTCAAGGCTTCTTCAATGTAAATAAAAGAAAGTCCTGTTATTATAAAAATGGAATCGGAGAAAGAGCAACAATGGAAAAAAACTTTGAGATAAATTAAAGGCTCAATAAAAGTCTCTCATCCTGAATGAACAGTACAGTGACAGTAGTGAGATTGTAAGTCACTTCATGTGGCTACATTTTCTAAGAAAGTTTTTTAATGAATTATCCTTTGAGAGCCACAGTCAAGCACAAAGACGTAAGGAAAGATGATATTAAAGAGGAAGGTAATAGGGGGTTGCTTTTCATTATTGTCGCTTTTGGGTTTGCCTCAGGGATTCCTACTAAACAAAGGAGACATACAGTTCGGATCTCTTTCAGCTCTGAAAGGTGCTGGCATGAGCCTGCCAAGCAGAGCTAACACATGCTGGCTGCCAAGGATGCTTGGGCAGCAACGCAGCCCACGGTGGGAAAGGCTGGGGCATCTCAGTGGGCTGCATTTCTCCGTCTCACTTCGTCCATCCCTTAAGCCCCGAAGCGCACAGGACAGAAAATCACACTGAGCAGAACCTGATGTGTTGCCAAGCAGCCTCTGCATGCACCTTCAACCTCCAGCCCTTCCCAGACCCACCTCTTTGCAGCTGTGCCATGCGGGGCAGCACGTCTCCACGGCCAGGGCTCTGATCCAGCCCCTCTGCACTCCACTGTCTCCCTCTTCCCTGACCCCGAGTCTCGCCTGCTCCCTTGCTAGGTCTCTTCAGCTGGCCACACTAGCTATCCCAGCATACCCAGCTACTCTCTCTCCTTCCCTCCTCTTCCCCCCATCACTCATCTGTCAGCTCCATTTCTCTCTGCCCTACCCAGTCTCACGGTCTGGGCTACTGTTCTAACCCCTTCTTCAAGTGAGATCAACGTGAGGTTTTCAGACTCCAGCTCTGCTTTACTCCACTCAGTAGAAATCCCCCTCCTAACACCCTCTTACCCCCACTGAAAAAAGTGTAACACTCCTAGACTCACACAGGACAGAGCAAAGACCATAGTGCTCCCCAGACCTTGGGCTAATCCATATCTGGCCCTCCCCAAGAAATCCATGCCTACAGCCAGAGGAACTCTCCACTACCAAACGTGGTATTTATTTCTCCTTCACTCTGAGGAGAAAAGGCACATTAGAAAACACAGTTTATCTGCAAACTAAACCAGTGAAAGACCACAGAGTGGCAGCTAGCCCAGGGCTAATTCATGAATGCCCCTGTGGTCTCTCTGCTCCAGGTGAATGCCTAACCTACAATTTGTTTGGCTTAGTTTGTTTGGCTTCAACTAGCCTTTAATTATTTATACAAAATGGAACTCTAACAAGAAATAATGACCAGGGCATAAGTCCCCTCTGGAAATTGGAAGGCAACAGCTTGAACCAGGATCTCTTAAACCACACGCGCTGGTCCCAACAAAACAAGCCAATTTTTGACTGCAAAAAGAAAATAAAATCCTATCAAAAAGCCAATGAAACCAACATGCTTTGGGAAACGAAACCCGGAGTTGGCTACGACACAAAGGCAGAGCTGGCAGGAGGGAGGTGGACTTTCTTTTCTGCAATCTGTAAACCACTGCAGCAGCTCCAGGCTGAGGGATTCAGGCAAAAGGGCTGAGAAGCAGAAATATCTGTGAAGGAAGACTGAAGGGACACATGAAGAACAGAGAAAGTAGAGTAAAAGTAGACAAGAACAGTGGGAGGGGGAAAGAAGACAAAAATGGAGACAAAGAACAACAAGAACAATGCAAAAGGGGATAGATAAAGGGAAAGAGGAGAGGAGCAAGACAGAAAATCCATCTTGCCAGAAACAAACATTTCTTATCAGTTGGAGGCAAGTGGTACCGCTGCAAAATCCAATTTCAAATGTCAGGAGAGAAGTGATAGGGAAGGAATGAATCACCTACACAAAGGTACAAGTTCCTTAATGGTTGAAAATCAACAGTGGAAGGTGCAGAGAAGTCTGAAGGACATAGGGTTTGGAAACAAAGGTTGGGCTAGCATTAGGAAGGGGAACCATTTCATTGCCTGAGGTAAGATAATAAGCAGCTTAAGCACCTCTGGAGCTCCATCCACACCTCTCCAGGCCATCCAGATGCAGTCTGACTGTCATTTACACTCGAGAGAGATTTCTGCATGCAAATGACAGATCAGTGACCTCAGATTAATGCCACATGAAGATAAGTCCTCAGGTTGCTGGTTTGGAAAAGCCAGCATATATCTCTCTTGTTGGCAGGTACCTCTACTTGGGAGTGTAATATTCTAGGGGTTCTGGAGTGACACTGTGGCAAGTCCCCAGTGCTACAGGCATCCCACACTGGCAGGGATGCCACCAAGGCTCTTCTCACAGTGCACTAGTAGCATACTCCCCTGCTTTGAGCTCATACCCTGTACATGGCCTCAGAAAGAAGGAAAAAACCCTCATAATTAGGTTCTAAATAAGACCTTAAAAAATACTACTACAGTGCTTCCCTGAGGCTACGATTCCCCAGTGATGAAGCAACCATCTCAACAGTTCCTCTTCTTGTTATTTCTGCTGCAGAGTGAGTTGTAGCTATATAGAATCTACAGCTACCTGAAAAGGGCTAAGTATTACTACAGAGGAATGAGAGATGGTCTAAACCAGTCACTGAAATCCTTTGTTTACATTCTTCCAGGGCAGACCTTCTCTGGTGAACTCTTTACATACAAAAATAACAATTATGAGAAAAAAATCAGGACAGAGAGCCAGTGTATACAGCAACTGTACAGAGATCCATCAAATAACGAGTAGGACCTCAAGGCAGTACTTAGCCAAAACCAGAGGATATTTCCTTTTCAGGAAATAAGTCATACAAGATTGCAATCTGAATCTCTTATTTGAATCTAGATGAGAAAATGAAGGCACGTTGAATGAAAACTTCTCCTTACACAATCAATCTGCCTGGACATGCTGAAACACCAGGTAACAGGTAGTTGGGACAGCTATATAGCTTCTCCACTAGCTATTAAGACCAAAATAGAACCATGTAACATAGACCAAGCTTTTCTACTCACTGCCTACACACCCAGACTCAGAACAGCAGCAGCGCCGAGTTTGCTTTCTTTTTCCTACACTACTTTTCTCTGGAAATATAGCAAAGCACCAGAAAAAACCCTGCATGTGGCACAAATCCATGTCACCACAGCACAGTTCACTGAGTGGCAGCAAACTGGCCATCAGCCCTTCAGGATTAACATACGCACCATCTGCAGGAGGCTCATCTCTTCTGGCCTAATTTTTGGAAGATGCCTGCAAAAGGGACAGCACAACTTGGAATAAACTCTGTCCCATCTATGGTATGGAATAAAAGAGGATGGGATTTTGCCTGTGGGGAAATTCTGTGCTCAACCACCCAAAAATCCTTATTCTGGCAGCTAGACAGACACCAGCAAGGCGATGTTAGAAAGATGACAGCCAACTGTGCCCTTTAACTGCTAGGCCATCATATAACATAATTTCTCTGTGTTATTTAAAGCATAAACAAAATGCAACTAACACAGAGTTCTTCAAGATACTGATGAAATTGCATTTGTTCCTTTCAAAGCTTCTTTGACAAGACAGGAATACCTCATGCTGGGAAGGCTGCCACTATAGAATCATAGCTTCCCAGAAGTGTAAATCTCTGATTTCTGAAACTGTAGACCTGTCACATCCCAGACTTGAGAATTTGTGACAGTTTATGGAGGGATTCTTTTTTCTTTGTTTTGTTTTTGAGGAACAGAGTTGTTGTATTTGCATCACTGAATTCAACCTAAAAAGATTTAAAAAGGGTTCTGACTGTTGTGAGCTTTTATGAAGATAATTTTCTGCCAAGCTGACATGGGTTAATTATTTTCAGGGGTTTTAACTAGAAAGAACTACACTACAACAAAATAAACAATCATTTAAGCTACCCAGAGATGTAAAATGTTAGAATGGTTTTTAAAAGCTGTCAATAGCTTGTTGGATCAGACTGGAATTATAAAGGAATTTAAGCAAGTTGGATCAATGTCTCCTACTCAAAATGACCACGCTGGCTGTGACTTACTTGCAGTGGGACTAAAGCTCTCCAGAGGCACTAGATCAGTTTATATCAGTGAGAACATATATATAAGCAGCTGCCATTCAAAAAGCAGTGGAAGTGCCCACATTTGAAATGAGAGGGAAGACAGGGCATGCTCTCAGAAAGCAGTCCCATCTAGTATGTTTGCTGTCCTATTTTTCAGTCTCCCAAGTTTGAAAACAGGTGACAGAAACCATAAAAATGTGTGACAGAATACAGAAGAAACCAAGGGAGCATCTGCTTTGCTGTGTGTCATGACACAATATACAAGTTATTTTCAAAGGTGTAGTTTTTATATTAACTAAACAAACTTATTTAAAACCACTTCCCATCGCTAGCCGTAGCTCAAGTCTTCAGTCTCCGTATAACTTCTTGATATCTCCAAGACACAGTAGTGCTGACAGTTTACCAAGAACATCAGCTGGCTGAGGAATGCTTTATGCTCCTATTAAACCATTATTTTTCAAATAGTTTCCCACATGAAGAGGAAGATGAGCAGACTGTGTGAGCTAAATGAAGCACTAGCAAAGGAATTTCCATCAACGGGACACCAAAATAGTGCCTGTGAATTTCCCTTCTAATAAATATCCTTCCTACAATACTAAATACAAGTGGCTGTAGAAGATACAGAACCTACACTGTTGAGACAGGACATGTTTCACCTTGACCTGACTACCACTGAAAGCACTGTCACCTCCATGCATCAAGGGGAGCCAAGCAGAGGCCAGTACTGGGGGTTGTAGCACTTGAGGGTTGTAAAGCTTGAGGATTCCCATTCCTCTGTGTTGAAAGCATAACTCCTCCAAAGCTTCTCTAGTGCTATGGCCTTAACAACAAAGTGATGCTCAGCTACTACCACCAAAGTCACCTTAGTTTGGATGGGTGCCACAAAGGAAGGCTCTTATTTGATGGTGGAGAATAAAAGCTCCAGAGAAAATGACTGAAATAAAAGTCAAGGAAGGTCTCAGGGACTTCACCTCGCTATAGGACTGCACAGCACAGCTGGAGGAACAGCTCCTGCCTTAGCACAACCCCTGTGATGGGGTTTCCACTAACTTAAAAGCATGTAGTGAGAAGATCAGGGAAGAGACTTAGCACTTTACTCCAGTAAGGGAGTGAAGTCCAACAAACTTTTCAACACTGATGCTGCCTATAGACCAAATCCAAGATGCTATTTCTGTAAAGGTGCCTTGGACTTCTTACAAAGTCAAAGAAACTTGGCCCAAGAGCTACTGCTGCTATGTTACCAACAACAGCCATTTTCTAGCACGAGTGCAGTCCTGCCATCCAGGTTTCCAAATCCCCCAATCAGGGAGTTGCTAAACAATACTCTAATCCCCAGAGAGGGCCTGCAGGAGCTGATATTTGAACGCTTTGAAGCAGAACATTTCTCTTTATCCACTTTCTAAAGCTTTCTGAATATAAAAAAAATAATAAAAAAAAAAAAGTGAAGGTCTGGCAATCAGTGACTGATGAAAGCATTTTGCCTCTGGCTAATCCAGTTTATAGAAAAGATGGCTGCTTTGTGATCCCAACAATCCCTGGACTGTTACACTAGCATTTTATTTTCTTCCACTCTGGCAGAGTGCAGCTCTAGAATTATACTTCAGGCTACTGATAAACTTCGCTTCTCCCCCTGCTTATTGACCGATCACTGTAGCAAATGGCTCTCTAATCTTTTTAAAGACTCCCTCTGTCATGGCAAATGGTGTCATAAAGAATTGTCCCAAGATTTTGTTCTACTGGGACATGAAAATACAACCTAGAGGGATGATTAAATCTTCTCTCTTCCTAGATGGCTTAAGGCACCACCGTAAAGAGTGATACCTGAAGCTGGGTATCAGTTCAACCTTCCAGAATAACCAAAGCAGCACTAATTTACACAAGGCTTCAAGAAAAATTTTCTCAGGATGCTTGTGGCTTATTTTCACCATAATACTTATCTGAAATTATTCCAGAGTGCCACAAGCACAGGACTGAGCACAGGGAATTCCGGGGGATCAATTCAGAAGCTCTAACACAGGAGAAAATCACTGAGGTAGGTTTAGCTCTTGTATAAATTATTTGTCCTAGGCTTCTTCAGTAGAGAGTAGACACACAGGCATCTCATCCAGTTCTAGCTTGTGATGAAACTACCTTTTGGCAGAGCTTCTCCTTTTTCTTTTTTTTTTGCCAACAGAGGACGTAGGGGGTTAGACAAAGCACACACTTCAGAGAGCTAATCTTAAATGATGTGAACTCTCATCGTACAATTCAGCTACTTTTTAGAGCCAACACTTAACTCGGCCAAGAAACAGCATTCCTGAAGAGGTGGAAGCAAAGGTGAGAAGCACAAACCAGAGCAGCAAGGCCCTTTATATGCATAAAGAGGCTGTGGGTGTTTCCAAAAGAATAGGCACATGAAGCCCATTAAAAACGACGATGATTAACACACTGAGGATGCAGGAGATGCATTTCTTAATCTCTCCCAGTCTGCTTTTGAAAAACTAAATACCATTGTAGATCTGGTCCAACGTCTTCGAGGCTGAGAAATGCACTTCTCTGACAGACTCCACGCTAACGCAGCATCTGCTTAACTGCCAAACTCTCAGCTCTCCGTGGCACTTGCTGAAGCACTGGGAGATGCCAGTAGTGCTGCTGGTGTGCTGCTATGGTTATGGAGCTTCAAAAAGCTCTTCTTTCAGCAGGCTCCTTTCTGAAGGGATTTATTAACCGTATGTTAGCTGTAACTGGCCTTCAGTCCTTCAGTCTCATGTGTAATACGAGGATAACAATTTCTACCCTTTGCTGTTTTACTCTTCAGTTTGTAAGAAGCTTGCTTTTAAGGAGCAAAAATGCAAATGTTCTTATACCTTTGGAGCAACTCTGAAGTAGAATAAACATCTCACTAATAACATTTTACAGACAGTATTCAATGTGAATGTTAAGGACACTCTGAATGTCAGGGATTAAATATAATGGACTCATCTTTACATAGGGAGAAGGGAGTGATGAGATCAAAATCTGACTCAGTTGGAATGACAGAAGTTGCTCAGAAAATGTCAACTATTTTTCTTGGGGTATATTAAGCACATTGACTTTTTCTACTCATGGAGGGGTTGGCAGTTTTAGGGAGAGGGGGTGGCTTTGCTTTCCTCAAATTAGGAGTTTTCTTCCTTCTGGATTATACAAAAA
Organism: Megaceryle torquata; assembly: GCA_024611175.1. Taxonomy (NCBI): domain Eukaryota; kingdom Metazoa; phylum Chordata; class Aves; order Coraciiformes; family Cerylidae; genus Megaceryle; species Megaceryle torquata. The sequence continues at coordinate 9,234 of JANIJG010006816.1, forward strand.
CAGAGTTTGCAGTTTTTGAAACCTGGAAACCCAAAAGACTTGTGAGAAAAACTTCCAGAGCTTGACAGGTTTGCATTAAATTTTTTGATTGAGGGTGGGGAAGCCACTAAAACACTATTGTCAGAAATATTTTGAGCAACTTCATGAGGCGAGTGCTTGGGAAAAAATAATCAAACACTTACACCCTTAGTGAGAGAATAAAAACTTTCTGAAAGAGATCTTGAATGGACAACAGCAAGCACCTACATCGAGAGATAACAGTGGGGTTGCAGGACAAAGTACTGGCCAGGGTTTCTCCTGTGCTTCTCAGTGACCCATCTAGGAGGAGACAGAGTTAGGCTGTGTTAATAATGGTTTATCACCGACCTGCTGACACTGGGAGAAGGTATTCAGCTGCCCACCCGTCTGGGCAAGCTATTAACTACAAACAGGGAGAACATATTATCTGTAAAAAAGCCTTTGGCCCTTTATTCAGAATAAAAGAAAAGCTTAAATACGACCCATAAAGCCCCACCAGTCTGAATAACAGGAAAAGTTTTCTTTTTTGGGGGGAGGAAAAAAAAAATAAAAATTGGGGGTTTGTTTTTGATGTTTTGTTTTAGTTTTTCTTAAGAATTCCAAAACTTCATGCAATGGGCTTTCTCAAAACACAGTATCTGAACAGGAAATGTCCTGCCAGCTGAATCACAGAATGTTAAGGGTTGGAAGGGACCTCTGAAGCATGATCAAAGAGAAGCACCGTTTTACAGATCAAGTCCACATGAACAAAACAGTAGGGAAAGACAGAAACCAGAGGTTATGATCAGGACTGATGGGGGGAAATATATTTGAATTCTCAGATGGAAAGAAAAATGAGGACAACCTCTCTAATGAAATTAAGCAAACCAAGCTGAAAACGAAGTTCTAGGGAAATTATCTTGCTAGTGAGACAAGGCACCTGCCCATTTTTATCCAGCACAGCCCCAGACAATCACATTCTAAGATAAAGCAATTTTCCAAAGCCCACACTGAGAGTATGATCTGCCTGCAACCAATGCTGGTGTAAAACTAGTGGGTTCTACTTCCCATTAAAAGCTGCTGCCTGACCCCCAGGAAAGCAGCGGATGACCCATCGCATGGTGCATGTAACACTGCATACAAAAAGACTTTAGCAGCACTCTGGAGAGAACAAACCTGCACTGGAGGGGAGATGGATGGGGAGATCTATAAATCCCTTTCCTCTGAAACTTCTGTAATTAAGCAGAACACATTGCTCATTCTTATGATTCAAACATAATCCCACTGTTGTTTTGACTGCGCAGGATTTACAGACTCTGACTGTTTTAATGACAATGAACCAAAGAAAGCTTTTTCTTTGCTTTCATAGACAAATCCAGAGTCCACATCAGGAGGGAAAGAATCCAGTGGCGTGTGAGGGATTTTGGCCTTATAATTATCTTTCCAGTTGCAGCATATTCCTTTATTTGATTTTATTTAAACAGCTTTAAAGCTGGAGCTAAGGCAGAGTGTGGGGGGGAGGTGAAATGGAGAAACAAAAAGTTTAAAAAATAAAATAAAATCACACCACATTTTCCAGTGCAAAGAGATGCAGAAACCCTTCTGCAGCTCCACTAACTCCCAATAAATATTTGCAGACGTGCATGCATATATTAGAAAGTATGTACATAAAAAGAGAATGACAACACTCTGCCTTCTGCTAATGAGTATTTGCTCGGGCTAGCCTTTGCTAACACATGCTCACGGTGGTATCAAAGGAAGGGAAAGCCCTGGACAGATACTTACCATCATATTAATGGGTCTCCTGAAATCTTTTTATCTACTTTTTCCAGGCTAGAATGAGTTGTGCTCTTTCATCTTCTCCCTAACTTTCAGATGAGCCAAGTAAACCTGGCCGTTAGTTGGTTTGGGTTTATTTTTTTTTCAGTCAGGCTCCCAAGTTCCCACAGAAGTCTGCCCAGCTCCGTGACCTGCTGCCTCCTCTAAACCATTGTAGTCTCAGTGACTGGGGGGTTAGGAAGGGCCTGTCTTAGTTGTCCCAAAACATAAGAAATTCCAGAAGCAGCATCTGTATCATTGAAAGACAGGTGGTAAGCACTGAGACTTTCTGATAATTCCTACAGATCTTCCCCCCACTACACAGACATCAATCATAAGATGAGTTTACTGGGTATTGCCCCTATAGCATGGCCTGTCTTTACCAGCACCCATAATCCAAAGGCAGAAGAGCAATTTTTCATCACTCTATGCTCTAGTGGAAGTACCCAATAAGGATTTCCCTTATATTTTTCCTTCTTGCTACACCACAGAGATAGCAAATCTTTTCCTTACTGAGAGCCAAGAATTCCTTCTAATACCTTTGGCCAACAACATTTTAATGCCCTTGATAGTGTCGATCTGCTACAGTGTGGAAAACTACATCATAGACTCATAGAATTGTCAGGGTTGGAAGGGACCTTAAAGATCATCCAGTTCCAACCCCCCTGCCATAGGCAGGGACACCTCCCACTAGAGCAGGCTGCTCACAGCCCCATCCAGCCTGGCTTTAAAATCTTCCAGGGATGGGGCTTCCACCACCTCTCTGGGCAACCTGTGCCAGTGTCTCCCCACCCTCATGGGGAAGAACTTCTTCCTAATGTCTAACTTGAATCAACCCACCTCTAGTTTTGGTCCATGATCTAATTTAGATCCATTTTAATCCACATCATTACAGGTCACAGGAGCTCGAATTGCAGGGTATACCTGGGCTGGGCCAGGTATATTCTCCATGGATGAATTCAGGGATGGATGAATCCTTCATCTTTGCTGGCTTGTAAGGCAGATGAGGACATGTGGTAAAGGAAAACACTGCTTCCTTTCTAAAATGCATTAACAGAATGTGAAAGATCTGACATCTTTGAGAACAGGTCACTCTCCACCTGCCACTGCCAAGGAGTTTGCTCACTGTGGTGCAGTTGTTTAGCAGGCACACAAATATCCTAAGTAAAATGTATGGCATTATCTTGTCCTTCAAAAGTTAGCTCATTCTGATCAATAAACTATCACAGCTACGATGCACAGAAAAATTTTCACCTGAGGCAATATCACAAAGTGATAGGCTTTTTTAAGATCTCATCCCAGATCCTCTAGGACTCCACACAAATGCAGACTGGAGGCCAATTCTGATACTGCTAGAAATGCTTCAGACAGTTAGTGATCCTTCCACAAGAAAGATGAATGCAAAGAATTCCTGCAGAGAGTGCTAAGGTGCTTCAGTGTTAACAGGGAGCCCCCAGCTTTGGGTATCTTGGCTTGAGAGAGCTGCAAGTGATTTCTGGAAGTACTGAGAAGGTGGCAAACTGTGGGAGGGGCTGCACTCTGGTTGCGATGGCTCTGTAGCCAGCAGCCTGTGAGGCTGAAATTCTCACCGCAACAATTAGGGCTTCCCCTGTGAGTATCAGTTGCCAGCTGTGTCCTGGGATGCATCCAGCAAGTGTGGCCAGCAGGTCAAGAGAGGTGATTCTCCCCCTGTACTCTGCTCTTGTGAGACCCCCACCTCGAATACTGCGTCCAGTTCTGGTGTCCCCACCATAAGAGGGACATGGATCTGTTGGAACGAGTCCAGAGGAGGCCACAAAGATGATGCAGGGGCTGGAGCACCTCTGCTGTGAGGACAGGCTGAGGAAGCTGGGATTGTTCAGCCTGGAGAAGACTCCAGGGGACCTTATAACTGCCTCCCAATACCTGAAGGGATCCTACAGGAAGGCTGGAGAGGGACTCTTCACAAGAGTGTC
>JANIJG010006817.1:0-16733 GCA_024611175.1 Megaceryle torquata
GCCTTTTAATCTATATATAAAAATATATAATATATTACATTTAACTTAATTCATGGTCAATTATTTCTATATGTAAGCTCCTGATTTTCAGATTTGGTATTGAGGAGTGATCTGCCAATGTTTCCAAAAAAGGTTAAAAACACTGGAATAAAAATAAGACCATGAAGAGCCCCAAATAAAATAACAAGGAACATGATCTTGAAAAATGTCCTGAAGATGTAGGTTTTGGCTGCTGCCAGAACAACTACTCCCAATATAGTAGAAGCTGCACCTTGGAATACGGGGTAGCCCAGCAGGGACAGAGCTTCAATTGCCCTTTTATTGGCTGATGGCTCTCTGCTTGTAACAAAGCTGTAGGAAATGTGAGCAGAAAAATCTACCGAGAACCCTATGCAGATGACCAGGTTGATCATGGATATGGAATCTAGATTGATATTCCAAAATGCCATGAAGCCAGCAACACCAGCTATAACAGAAGCTATGGCAAAAGTCACCCACAAACAACACAGTGGGTTGGGAATGAGCAAAAGGGAGACAATGAGCATTGCCCCAGCAGCAACAACAACGTTCTGAATAGTGTTCTGCACTATCACCAGGTACTGGTCGTAGTAGATGAACGCTGGGTGGTAGACCATTAATGGAATACTGCACTGCTTGGCTCTCTCTCTTAGCTGATTGAGAAGATTTTTCTCATCAATAGCTGAGGTCACATTCACTGTCTGGATGAAGAAACGTGAAGCTTCTATTTTATCCTGAGTCTTGTCAATGTCCCACTTAAAATTGGGAACAATTCGGAATAGTCTAGGTAAGTTATTAAGGAAAAGAGCCTTACTGCTTATATTTATCAGACCAGCGTCTGCAAGTTTTGTGTATACACTCAGCCATGACTCCGAGAGGTTCTGATCTACATAAGAAATACTCTGTAAATTCTGTGTGCAGTTCTCAATGGCAAGACGAACAGCCTCGTTCCAGTAATCTACGCTTTCAGTAATGACAACCATGACCCTGGGGCCATATTCAGAGAAGTATTTGTCATTATCATCATAGTATGGAATAATGTAGGAGTCATCACTCGCCAGATGCCGAAGATCGATGCCTTCCCTGATACGAGTACATCCGTAGATACTGCTACCCAGATATGCTGCATACAGCACCACCACTAGCAGCTTGATCCATTTATTTGTGAAGAAAGGGCCATAGTATTTTTTAAAGAATATGTTCATTGGATGTTCACTTTCTGTCTCAGACTGCTTCAAATGGCTACCTATGCAGCAAGCGTTGTACAAGCAGGACCTCTCAGCCTGACCTGCATCTACTCCCACAGGCATGCAAGTCAGCCAGTGTCGGTTTCCTTGCTCCCTTTTATAATTTAATACAACAATTGCTCCAAAGAAAGTCAGGGTATATATATAGCAGAAGACAAAAGCAGTGCCTGTATAGAGGCAAAAGGATCTCACAGATGGGAAAGCGGTCCAGGTGCCAATGAAGAAGGCCAAAACATCTGTGAGAGTGGTGATGGTCACAGAAAGTGCTGCTTCACTGTAAGTCTCAGCCAGCAGAGATTTAATGTCGGATTTCTCTTTTTTTCTTAAGCTTTGTTCCCAGGAAGCTATTACGATGAACATGTCATCAACACCAACTCCTGCAAGATGAGAGAAAGTTAACGCTTCACTGCAAAAGGCAGCTTCCTCTGAGACCCAAAAGAAAGTACAAAAATAATCACATTTAAGTCTGCGTAGAATTTTGAAAAAGTACATTGTTTTGTTGCTGATGCAAGTTAAACAGAAGAAAACAGGTCCTTTGTGTGTAGCTGAATTTATTACATGTCCGAAACTCCTGGTAACCTCCTGCATTGTTCATCCCTCACCCTGCTCTGCTGAAGGACTGAGCACACCCAGCCTCTCTCTGGAAAAGTGTTATACTCACTGTCCATGTGTCCAGTGATGGAGATTACACAGCTTTCAATACAACACTTACTCTGACGCTCAGTTATCCTTATCAGTGGAATGTCATCTTCATCACTGCAGCATATTAGACCAATAACACTGTGCTCTGCCTTCAGCAGACAGGGAGAACAGCTCCTGTCACATGGCAGAACAGTGCTCCCAGTTTTCCAGTAGTTGACTTTTATGCTCTTTGCTCTCCACTTATCTTCTCTCCAGTTTGTCTTCAAGCATATAGTCATGATTTATTATTCATTTATCTTCACATTAATACTGATGTGCTCCCAGCAGAGTCCTGGGAAACCCTGTCATGAAGACGGGTCCTGGGCTAGAGTTTTTGCTAAGACATGAGTGAGTGAGCTGAAGCTCAAAAAGGAAGAGCCAATGTACTTCTCTCAGCTCTGCTAACTCTTGAGGTTTTAACCACAGAACTTTCAGTATTTTGCCAATGTTGCTCTACAAAGGGCTCTTCTATTCTCTGAAAATTAATCACACAAAAAGGAAAAGGAAGACAGCGGCACAGAAAAGCAAGCAGAGATGATAGAGCTAAGCATAAAAGAATAGAGGAAATCCCTGTCTGCTGCCTGAACATACAATTGCTAGGTGAATTAAGCAAAAGGTACTACTGGATGGCAGTGAGTCAGGCTCCTTCTGGAAAGTAGGCATGCTTCAAAGCAGTTCATCTGAAGTATTGATAATTTGCTTGCTTTAGTGCACGGAATACAAAAGTCTGTATGTTTTCTATAAAGATCTGAAGAGACTGGCTTAAGTCCTTTCCCAGGTATAAAAAAGGGTCTTTCTGAAATTTAGAGACTCTGCAATTGATAAGTGTGCAAAAGCAAACACAATATGCATTTGAATTATGCAGGAAATAAAAATGATGCGTGCCCAAAGCAGCATTTGTATTGGACACCCAGGATGATGCAGAGCCTCTATCAACCTGGGAGATCCATGTGCTTTCCTCAGCGTGAGACCAAGACAATACCACGTGCATTCATCACACAGTACATCTGAAGAGGACTACACAAGCAGCAATTTCCTTACAGCAACAGTGGCTGTTTTATTTGGAAAGTTCAGCACTGGCTGTCTGTGCAACGGCGATTCAATGACGCTAACTGCCTTGTGGTTTGGGGGGGAGCTGGTGGCACAAAGAAAGGGAGTGTCACTTCAGCAGAATAGCTAAATGAGACAGACTGTTTAGTCTGTAGTCATTACATTGCAGAGGAAGTCTCACATCCTAACGAAATGGGATGGATTTCTCATTTCAAATTAAACAGCCCTGCTCATTGCTTAAATTGTACTCAGGCCCAATTTTATCTGGCCAAAGACTACATTCTGAAAATAGGATACAAAAACATATGGTAACTAGCTACCCATGTTCACCTCATAATACAGGTACAGGATTAAGTCAGTGCTAGTGTGGCACGAGCTGCCCACTGGACATGTGTTCCCCAGTGCTGCTGTTGACCTACCCTGGGGCTGACTAACAGCAGAAAAGTAGGGAGCTCTCAATGGACTGCAAAAAGAGATGGTCAAGAGGTGGATGGTTGGGGGAAGACATATGCATCTGCTTAGATGGCTGACAAATTCAGCAGTCCCACAACACAACAAACTGGTTTGAGGCAGACAGACTTATTCCATAGCTAAAGAGATATGTAAATGCTTATAGTACATCTACAGAAAACAGCAGGTAACGCTACAGGGGAATGTGGTGCCAGAACCTGGCTGAGCTCACCTTAGGTATCAGCGCTAGTTAAACAAATGATTAATCATCATGGCTACATTACCAGGGAGACTAGAACAAAGCCAGAAGTGCCAACCGTACCACCCATTTACAGCTTGCAAGCTGTAGCAGTGGCACAAGAGCAGGCATCGTTTTTTTGGGAAAAGCTGCCCTTCTGTCAGAGCCTGGCTCCAGTCCTGGGGTGGGTACACCAAGCTGAGCAGCTCACCCACGTGTGGGAGCTCAGAGGAGGAAGCACCTCCACGTGTCTCCTCCCTTCTGGTCAGGACAGAGCTGTGCATGATCTGATGCTCACACCACAAAACACTTAACACCATCAGGTTGATTTAACTCTGCTTTAGTCTTTGCATCTGAATCCGACTCTTTTTCTACTTACCTAAAATAAGAAATGGTGCGTTTGCTACAGTGACCACAAAGGGCACTCCACAGAAGAGCATCAATCCAAAGCTGCTTAATACAGCTAAACCGGCAGAAACCACTCCACAGCATGCAAGCCAGATGTTATTTCTTATACAGCTCAGCCTGAAAATATTTTAAGGAATATCTTAGTTGAATGTCAAGTATTTCACCAAGTTGTTTGGCATGACAAGTGCACAGACACCAACAACATCCTGCCTGTGAAGAGATGATGAAAGTCTTGATGAAAGCTGCTTTTTGCTAGGATTGCTCCCCAGTGTTTGCATTGGACAAGGCTGATTTATATAGGAGGTGCTAAATACATTATTACTGCTGGTCATTCCATATGTAAGAGTAAAGATGTGTACTAGTCTTTGCATCAATTACAAGCAAGCTGGTAAAATGAAAATACAAAAATAAAAAGTAAAAAAAAAGAGAGATTTTGGGTGACCCCAAAAATCACTAATTCTTTAGAAGTGCTTTCCTTTCATATGGGTTCTTGGTGTAGTGTATCAGAGTAGTATGGAGGCACCTCCCAGGCAGAAAGTGCTGTGGAGAGAAGCCTTCTCAGTAAATTAGCTACCAGATGTTTGCCAAGATGCCCCCAGGGGTTGGCTCAAGGATTCACCAGGAAATTGGATAGCCTCATGGGTATGATGCCTGATGCAAGTGCTAAACCAATAGGCCTACCCTCTGTGTAGAGCCTTCTCAAGCCCAGCACACAAACATGGTCGTACAGCTGTCAAATGCACAATGGCTCACCCTCCACCAGCACAAAAAAAAAAGGCAGGCTAAGTTCTTTGTGGACAGCAGGTAAGGCTCAAGATTTTACTAGCAAGCAGAATACCTAAAGCTGTTCCCAGGACTGCAGTTATCTATGAAGCGAGTGCTCATCCACCTGCACCTAAACTGAGCAAGGGGCAGGAAAAGATTGCAAACACAGCCTAAGTAAGATGGTATACTTCCTCCTGCCTCCCCTGCTTCCTTTCTCTTGTCTTTTTGAATGAAGCAAGGAAGTAGTAGAACAACCTTTGCAATAGCACCACTTATTCCTTCCCTCCCTGCAAATGATGACTTTTCTGTTTGACTTTTAGGCATCTTCTAAGGTGAATGTCTCCACTTGGTATGCCAAATTGAGCTGGTAAGTTTTATTCAGCAGAAATGCTTGTGCAGAATTCTGCTGCTGCCAGGCTGACTAGATCACGCTTCTGGTCCCCTTCCTACACTCAGTAAAGCAGAAGCTTTTAATCATCAAAAGTGGTTACTTTGACATGGTGTTTTTCAGTGCCAAAGCTACAGCACCTCAGACCTCTTAAAAAGATAGAGAGTCAGGGGTTCACAGAATCACAGAATGTTTGAGGTTGGAAGGGACCTCAAGAGATCATCTAGTCCAAGCCCCTGCCAGAGCAGGATCACCTAGATCAGGTCACACAGGAAGACATCCAGGTGGCTTTTGAATGTCTCCAGAGCAGGAGATTCCTCACTCTCCCTGGGCAGCCTGTTCCAGTGTCTGTTACCCTCACCATGAAAGTTTCTCCTTATGTTTACATGGAACCTCCCATGTTCCAGCTTGGACCCGTTTTGCCTTGTCCTGTCATTGGATATCTCTGAGAAGAGCCTGTCTCCGTCATCCTGACACTCACCCTTTCTGTATTTATAAACATTAATGAGGTCACCCCTCAGTCTCCTCCAAGCTAAAGAGACCCAGCTGCCTCAGCCTTTCCTCAGAAGGGAGATGGTCCACTCCCTTAATCATCTTTGTGTCTCTGCGCTGGACTCTTTTTGAGGAGTTCCCTGTCCTTCTTGAACCGGGGGGTCCGGAACTGGACACACTGTTCCAGATGCAGCCTGACCAGGGCAGAGTAAGAGGGTTGTTTCGGTTGTTTCTATAGCTCACAAACTATCAGCTACAAAAAAAAAGCTTCTTGTGAGGCAGATAACCTCAGAAGTGACTGATGGGAACAGACAAAACTGGCACTCAAGCTGTGCATGCCTGAACAGAACATCTGTTCAGGTATTCACCTGGTATGTATCATGAACCCCATTTAAGCAGCTGGGCAATGCACACAAGTAGGTGAGAAACAGCAGAAATACACTTGGTCTATTATCAAATGTCCCATAAAGCCTGCAGCTTCAAGAATGACTTCACTTGGTGAGAGCAGAAACCAATGTAGGCAAGGTGAAGACAAGCAGAGGTCACTTCTCATTGATCCATAGCTTAGAGGACATTTTACCTTAGGCAAGAGACGATTGAAAAGGTTATTGTCAAGAAGTATGTTACAGAGAAGAGGGGGATCACGCTCTTGGTATTTCCTTCAAACTCCTGTTGTCTGGACAGCGAGGTGAAGTAAGTCACCTGTTATTAAAAACACAAGGAAAGAGATTTGAAGCACTGCTGCTCTTTTTCTTGGTCTTTACACACACGCGCGGGCAATGCTACACGGCACGTTGGCACGAAGGCATTCCCGTGCCCGCCTCTTCCCTCCACCATCTCCTCCCCTTGCCGGCGACGGGGCAGCCCGGCGGCCCCCGCACGGCTGTGCCCACCGTCGCGTTACCTGAACGGAGGCCAAATCCAACTCCGCTAGCAACGACGGGATGTCCCGCAGGAAGCGTTGCAACCACTGCTGGCTCTCCTCCGCCACGGGGCCGTCCTCCCGCAGGTAATACACCAACTTCAGGGCCCGCGCCGACAGCACCCGCCCGCCGGCGCCCGTCTGCACGCCGCCCAGGGCGGTCCCCAGGAAGGTGCCGAGGCCTTCGGGGAAGGTGAGGTTCTTCAGGGCGGCCGCCGCCTCCCCGCGCAGCAGCGGCAGCAGCGGGCTGGGGCTGGCGCAGGTGCCGTTGTAGAGGGCGCAGACCCGCTCGTAGCCGCGGGCGCGGACGGCCGCGTCCAGCCGCAGCACGTCGCTCCTCGCCGCCAAGTCCAGGACCGAGCTATTCCCGGCCGACACGACGATGAAGGCGGCGTAGGCGCCCTCGGTGGGCAGCCGCGGGGCGGAGAAGCGCTGCGCGTCGTCGGTGGGGAAGTGCCGCTGCACGAAGTCGCGCTCGGCCTTGGCGGGACCCAGCGTCGGCGTGAACTGCCCCTCGATGTCGTTCGCCTGCCGCTGCGGCAGGAAGACGAAACCGGCGCCCAGCCCGCCCGACAGCAGCAGCGGCACCACCAGGAAGGGCCAGGGGCATGCGGCCACGGCGCTCCCCAGCTCTTCGAAGAGGCGCCTCAGCGGCCGCTCCAGACAGTCGGTGTGGCAGCAGGAGCAGCTCTCCGCCGAGCGCCGCGGCTCCGCCATGGGCGAGACGGTGACACGGGCCGCCGGCGGCAGCTCCCCCAGCGCGGGTCTCTTGCTGCGCCGAAGGAAGCCACCTTCTGCCCGCCGGGACGAGAACGAGCCCTGTTAAGCGGTGCTGCCAGAGCCGTCCCGCAGCAGCGCCCTCCCCGCTGTCACTCACCGGGGCTTCGGAGGCGGGGAAACGAAGCTCCGCCCGCCGCACCACACCCCGGGCTCGGGTCGCCGACGGGAGGGTACGCGCTCCCGCCCTGCCCTTGCCCCCTGCCGGCTTTGGCATCGAGGGGACCCCTTCCCGCCGCGGCCTCGATGCCGTTACAGAGACCGATGTGCTGAGCGCTGCCGGCAGCCCGGTTCTGCCAGGCCCGGCCCCGCTCCTGCGCTTCATTCTCTAGACTTCATCATCTTTACTGTTTCCCGTGCATCTGCTGCAGTTATTACTTCATCACTAAGCATTATTCTTCTGCCCGCGAGCAAAATACCGGCTGTGTTTTCTCCCTGGGGAAACAGGTTTACAAAGCAGGGGAGTGAGAGCTGAAGAAATAAAAGACTTTGAAACAAGGTTTAGTGGTTGCAATGGGCAAGCTGCAGGAATCTCAGCGTTGTGCAGTAACGAGAGAAAGCATCTTTCCAAGTCCAGAAAATCCCCTCCAGCCTGGTATTCTTGACCCTGGTGACACAGTGAAAAACTCAGTAACTGAAGTTATTAAGCAGGCATTCTTTATTTAATGTCAGTGCATTCATATACAATCCAAAGGGCTAGTCTTTAAAATTTCTCCATTCTGTGATTGTTCAGAACCTGTCAAAAAATAGCACAAACCAAAATACAATGGTACAAACACACTCAAAACAATGGTACACAAAACAATAACCAGACACTAAATTATTTCAAAGGGGTCTTGTACCCCTATCTCATTTTCCTTTCATCCAGTTTATATTCCCAAATGTAGCAGAAATCAAAACCCCCTTGTGTTCCAGCTGATCCTCAAATAACAGAGGGGCTGGGGGCAGCTGGGCTTGGTTCCTGATGCAGGCAGATAACTAGATAAAATTTACTTAACCACTTAATTTTTCTTTTCAGTCCAAAAGTCAAAAATCCCAGGAATCACCAAGCAAACTAAAATTACTTCATTCATCTCCAGCCATACCCCTCGCAGGATAGCGGAACTGCAGATTGGAACTCTGAACTCACTCCACAGCCCCACAGCGTCTCAAGTGCACTCCACTTCACTCATAAATTACTTACCAGAAATAACGGTGATTGAAGTTTTCCGAACAATCATAACAATCACACAATAAAATAACACAAGCAGTTAAAATGACATGGATCATTCACAATCAAAGTCCATATGCCAGTCTAGTAGTCCAAAGTAGTTGTAATTACTTCTTCTCTCATCCTAAGGAGACAGACTTGCCACTTGTTTTATTCTTGCAGGACTAAAACAGCCAGGCAGCCTCTGAGTAGTGTTACAAATCTCCCACTGTGGCCAGCATTTAGCTCATGCTGGATCCTGATGATTTTTTTTCTGTGCGCAGGTGTTCTGAGGCAGGTACATCTAAGTTCTGAATTTCTCTGTGGGACACAGGCACTTAGAAGCTCTTTCCTGTAGCTCCTAACTTTCCCAGAAGTTTTTTAATGCATCAGACTCCAAACTGGTACAGTCTCCCACATTCTGTTCTCAGTTCCCTTGAATGGATTTCTGTCATGTTAGAGCTCTTCACATAGGCGGAATCTGTCTTCAGAAAAAGGAGTAAGCTGTTTGATGTCATGTAGACACTTAGTGAATTCTTGTCAAAGAGTTACCCATCTGCAAAAGATAGCCTCTCTTACCTGGAGGTAACTCCAGAGAAATAGACCAGTGTCTGGGAAAAAACTACTGAGACACACATATCCCTATGGACAGACACTGAGAAGACTTCTAGGATAACCTGGCAGTGGACCAGATTGTGGATGGATCAACTGACGTTGCAACAGACATGAAGACACGGTGTCTAGCTAAATGCTTTCACCGTAAAAAACCAGCCATAAAGGGTTGCTGACTTTTTTAACCTCAACAAAGTAGAAAATAAAAACTGACCACTTGTCATATCCAGTATTTTTCTGTCTCCTCAAGAGCTGGACACAAGCTCTGGTAATGATGAGGAGGTAGGAAATCGCCTGATGACAGGAGCTTCCCAGTCAGGGTACCCAGTACATTGGGCTCAGGTAGGTGCTTTTTGGTTATCTCTTTCTGAGGCTTGGGTGTCTGACGTAGAGTGTGGGAAGGTGGTTCCACCAACTTTCAGTTCAAAGTGGTCTTCAAGCAGAAGGTACGTGCCAATCTTCTCTTCAAGAATCTGGATTCTTGCCCTTGTTCCCTGGCCTATTAATGCATTTTATATTAACTTCTAATAGGATAAAATCTGAAATACTCATTGGGGCAGGGCCGGGAACTGGACTACTGGACTTCCAGCAAGTCAAGCTTTCCTGTATTTGTGGATGAAGCCATCAACTCTCTTCTGACAGTTATGTTGTGTTTACTGCATCTAAGATTAGTGAAGATGAAGAGAAAACTGAGCACAGATCTCCTTTTCAATCAGTAATTGTCTTCTTCTAGGTTAGTAGATAAAAACCAGGTGATACTGCTACCTTTTGCTGCCAGCCTTTGTGAAGAAAGGAACTGTTGCTCTTTTCATAATATAGATGGTGGCTGTTGGGTGTGTGCTGGGATTAATAAAGGCATTGAGTCTTCAAGTGGACTTCACATAGTTGGTGTTTCCAGTTATCTGAGAAGGGATTTGGAGGCCAGATGTGAAGTCATGATGGGTCTCACTGTTTATGCAGAACCATGGGACTTGGATCCAGATATGTTAGAAGTGGAAGAGATAGGAAGTAAGAGAATTCAGACTTCCCAGTTAAAACACTTTCTTTGATGATTAAACTGACTTAGCAGGTATGTTGTCTGTAATCTTTTCTCAATAGTGAAAACATAATCAAATAGATTTTTGTGTAAATTTGCATAGCTGACAAACACAAGTGGAAAGCACTTCAGAAGAACTGTGAGAAAATGCAGATGCGATTTCATTGTATGTATACAAGGCACTGCCAGTGTATTTGCTGTGATATGGCTGTGGACAATTCAAAGTGAGGTTCCAGTGAATTACTCTTGGGAAATATTGCCACGTAGGTAAATATCAACAATGGCACCTTTCTTTGCATTTCTCAATGGTAATGAAATGGTAACAAAATGGTAACGAGCAAAGCAGACACATACTTGAAATGCTTAGAAGATGGATGAGGGGAGTAGCTGGTGCTATTCCTAGCTCTTGACAAGATTTGTGGGGACCCAGAAATACAATAAATTAATTTCTACTATCCCCAATGGCTACATCTCTAGATGGTGTCAGAATGTGCCTCACACAGGTACATTGTCCACTTCAGTCCCACATAAACCAGTCAAGAGCAGCTGTAAGAAACCAACCGATAGCTAAACAAACGAGTCCCTTTCAGGCGACTGAGTTGCCTCCCTGTTGCATAGCACCCACTGTCACACCATTTCCCAGGAAAGCAGGAGACGCATATTCAACCCCACCCTCAAAGCAAGGTGCCAGAACCTTGCCTCTTCCACAGCGGGATCCACTGGCCATCCCTGCGGCATTTGTACCGTGCAAAGATCAGGACAAAAAAAGGAGAATTCAGACCAGATTTCCCTTGGGCACAGCCCAAGAAGGCTCACAGATGCCGACAAAGTTTTGGTCATGGCTTGAATGTCATGATGGCTCCAGGGCTGAATCAGCTTCTAGCTGAAGAGACAGCTGGGTAGGAGGAACAAATGGAGTTTCTAAGGTATGGGACCTTCTGCGCAGTGCTTTGCAATGAAGAAACATTTATCTGGCTGGTGAGACTCCCCACTTGGCAATATTTTTTGTTTGAAAGCTCTTTTCCAGTTTGTCTCCTCAACTTCCATTTCTCTCCACTTAGAACAGGATCCATCTCCCGCTTTAGCTGTGCATCCCTATCTTTTTTTGCTCATAAACTCAATGTAGAATAATTATTTATTTTGAAGGTTAGTCTGTCCTCAGTAGTGCAAAGATGTGTTCTGGTCTGTCTCCCTATTCCTGTGTCTTCCAAACATTTATTGAGACTGGGAGTGGTTCAAACAATTTCATAGAATCACAGAATACTTTGGGTTGGAAAGGCTTTCCGGGTCTCATCTTATCTGTGTCCTGCTCAGGGCTGGTGTGGGTGTTAGGCCAAGGTTGCTCAGGCCTTTATTCAGCTGAGTTTGGAGTACCTCCAAGAATGGAGCCTAAGGGTTGCTTGGTTCTTTTTGGTCTTCTTTAATACCACAACCTGTACTTAATAGATTGTTAACTGGCAAATAAATTACATTCATGGAAATTCCCTGAATGAGCGCACAGTTTTTGCCCATGACAATATGTAACTGTAAATTTTGATAAAACTTGTGACAGTTTTGGTCCTTGTCCTTTCCCAGCACATATCTGAGAAGTGTCTGGCTTTCTTCTCAGCACTTTCCCATCACATAACTGAAGACAGCAAGAAGATCCTCCCAATCCTTGGTTTTCTCCAGACTGAAACTAGCATTCTTGGCCTGGAACATTGCGTGCTCCAGGACTCAGCCATCATGGTGGCCCTTTGCTGGTCTTACTCCAGTAAGCTTATACCTCTCTTGTACCAGGAAGCTGTGGGGGTCGATGCACAGGCTGAGACAGAGGAATGAGGAATGGCATGACCTGGATGGTGCTTGGAGGAAATGCTGCATGAATGGTGGCTGGGAATCTGGCTGCTATGAGGCTGATGGAAAAACTTTTTGCGGAAGTACTATTCCCTGGGGCTGGGGTATAAAAGTCTGCGTGTGCTATAAATAGAATCCCCAAGGGTATAAAAGTCTGTGTGCTCTCAATAAAGCTGATTCTGGTTGCACCTTCAACTGGAGTCCATGCTTTCCTGTGCCACAGGAAGCCTAACCCTGGGCACATGTCCTGGGTTTGGCTAGGATAGGACTAATTTTCACCAGAAATTGGTGGGGGGAGAGGGGCAGTCCTAATCAGGATAGACAGCTGAACCAGGTAATGTGTTTTTTGATACCATGCTGATGTCATGAAGTAAGGGCAGGGGCCAGGCCAGGAAAAGCGGGTTTTTTTGGGCCACCTGACGGGCTGTGGCGCCACTTCTCTCTTCGCTTGATATCGCTGCTTTTTGAGTACTGTTTCATTGCTGTAATTATGGTTGTTGTTTGTTATTTCTCCTGTTGAGTTGTTGTATTTAATTCTCCTTAACTTAACCCCCAAGGGTTTTTGCACCTTTCTGTCTTTTCTCCTTCTTGTTTAGGAGGGTGGGGGAGTGGTGGTGGTGGGGGTGATGAGAGAGCACTGTGTGGGCTCAGCTCAGGGCTGGGACTAAACCACGACAGCACAGTCCTGCAGCTGAGGTCTCATGTGCTGAACGCAGGAAGATAATCACTCCCCTTGAAGTGCTGGCTGCACTCTGTGGTTGGCAATCCCCACTGCAAGGGATGACACATGTCCATACACAGCTGACTCATGTTTAGTTGTGTGGGTGGTAAGTATGGACTTAAAATAAAATTAATGTGTAAATTCTTACTAAATGAGGAGGAACTCCACACTCTTTTGTTTCTCAGTTCTATGAGTATTTGTTTCCAAGTGTGCTTTAATGAAAATTCCTATCTGCTCCCTATTTCAGAGACAGAAAATTTCTCTATGGTTTCTGTCCTTTCAAGAAATTCCTGTACCCTAAAATAATTTGCATATACAACTGCCAAGATCTTTTAGAATCCTGTCATGTGAAATAGAGTGCCATGAGATAGCATTTCATATGAGTATTCCTGCTTTCTTGAAAACATTGTCAGAAGTTCTGGCTTATTTATTCCATTGTTTGGAACATTTAGCCCACAAAAGAGAAATGCCAGTTTTTCTTAGCTTTGCTTTATTTTACATATAATCATAGAATGGTAGCGTTTGGAAGGCACCTCTGGAGATGATTGAATCCAACCCCCCTGCCAGCTCAGGAACACCCAGGGCAGGCCACAGAGGAACAGATCCAGGCAGGTCTTGAAAGTCACTAGAGAAGCTCTCTGGGCAGCCTGTTCCAGTGCTCTGTCACTCACACAGAGACTACCTTTTATTTCTCATCTGTCTGCTTTCATTAAAAAACAATGGGAAATTGGAATGTCATAATTGGTTGTAAACTAAAAATAAAAAAAAATTCACAAAATCACAGAATAGTTCTGGAGAGACATCTGGAGATCTTGTCTGACCTGCCCTGCTGAAGGGTCAACTAGAGCAGGTTTCTCAGGACATTAGCCAGTCCAGTATTGAACATCTTCAGAGATTGGTATTCCACAACCTGTCTAGGAAACCTGTTTCAGTACTTGACAACCCTCACTGTAAAAAAATGTTTATTTGATTTTTACAACTATAGTGTAGTCTAGAAATGTTGTAAAACTTCCTGTGAATGCCAGCCACTGTGGCCCAGATTGTTTTGCAGGGGGCTCAGGACTGAATTTCTCTTGTTTATCTGTTGTCTTAAAGACTTCAAGCTCAGTGGTAGGCTCTGTGGAGAAGAGGAACAACCAAATATCAGAAAGTGTTGTGCTTTTTAATTTCAAAACGTAGAGCTTTGTGCTTACACCAGGGATGGATGTTTGTTCCACATTATGTGGGATGGAACAGTGTCAACAAGCTGTGTTGTGCAAAAAGATGTTGCCTTAACATGATGAGCTGTCAATATGTGTTAGGTGTGTTCTGAGGCCATCTGGGTGTGAGGCTCAGGAATTTCTGCATTCATCTGAGTTTTCTTTTTTATTTTTAAGAAGAAGGAAGTTGCATATGTACTTTGACTATCTGGGATGATAAATTGTTTCTGTTGTACATTATAGTGATAGGCAGAATTTCAGTTTATTGGTATAGGATCCAAGAAAGGCAAGATGAGCTACCAGATTTTGTACTTTAGTTCCAGGAATATTTCTTTTCAAGCTGACATAAAGAAAAATTCCTACCTCTGCTGTG
The DNA here is from genome assembly GCA_024611175.1 of Megaceryle torquata. Taxonomy (NCBI): domain Eukaryota; kingdom Metazoa; phylum Chordata; class Aves; order Coraciiformes; family Cerylidae; genus Megaceryle; species Megaceryle torquata. The sequence goes on from JANIJG010006817.1 coordinate 14,403, forward strand.
GTTTCAGAATCATGAGGTTTTCCACAAGGACCACTTTAAATTATACCTTTAAAACACTGTAGCGTTACAATGTAATGTGAGGCTATTGAAGATCTTAATCAGCTTCTGTATTTGTACTTTCTTTTAAAAGGTCCATAAAATTTCACTTTCCCTAATGCATGTAGATGATTTCACAACTTATTTCCATGAGAACTGTAAAAGGTTTGCCTCTTTAATCTGTGTCTTACTAATAAGGACCATGTTATCTTTTCAGGCTGCCTTTTTATTACATACATGTCTATGAGTTTCCTTGTAAAATGGTCTGTCAGGTCTTGAAATTCTTCAGGAACTGTAAATGCCCATTATTTATAGAGAAAAACTACGTAGGGCAGACCCAGGTCTTCAAGGCAGCATACTGTAATTTCTTAGCATGTTTTGAATGCAGCAGAGAGTGTCCTTGTCTTCAGTCCAGCTTCTGTCACACTAATAACCATGCATTATTCCAGATCTTAGTTCACTTTGCTGGGAGTCTATAACATGCAATACATTTTAGGAGTTCTTTTATTAGGGAGTAGGTCTGTCTTTTAGTCTGTCCGCTTCTTAGTCCCAGAGGTATCTCTACAGTGGAGCGTCTATCTACATGTCTAGGTATATATTCACTGACTTGCATTCACGAATGCGTGTACTTAGTGTGTCTGAGATCTTGCAAGTGGATTATTTAATTCCTTTGACATTATAGTTATGTGTCTGCTGGCTAACATTAGCCATTCACATTTCATGAGCTGGTGTCTGTTTGGGATGTGTGTGCAGGTCTTGTGTGTGAGTGTATGGGAAGTTTCTTAAAATAATGAAATATGATATTGCTGCCTACAAGACTGGCAAAGCAAGCTCTACTTTTGGCCAGTTAGAAACTTCCTTTCGTAATACATATGTATGTTTACACAGAGTTATATGGTTGTCTTATCCTTTGCTTATGACCCTGATGAATTGCCAGAAGATGCAATTTCTGAGAAAGCTTGTTTGCTGTCTGTAATCCTGTAACAGCCTGCCAATCTGCAAAGCTCTGCTCTTGAGCTGAGGGCTGTTAACAGGTCTATAAGAACCAGGAATAAAAACAGCTTTGCTTAAAGAAACAGTTTTGAGTTGCTTGAGCTGTTAGCTGAGGCCTCGGGCGACAATATGTTAACTGTCAAAAAGAGAACTTCTGCTGGGTTTATGGTATTACTGTTTTGGTTAGAGGCTAGATTTAAATTCACACAATTTATTTTTGCATAAAAAATCCTAATTGTTCAATAATTGAATGCTAGGCAAAAGTATAAATTATCTGCTCTTGAATACTAAAGAAAGATGGTGAGACACGCAGCTGTGGCAATGGTCAGTTCTGTGGCTGAGGTCTGGGTTGAGGGCACAGGGGGGTTCCCAGAGCCAGGGACACCCAGGGAAGAGCAGAGAGCCCTAAGAGAGCACTGTGACCAGGAGCGCTGCAAATGGGGATTGAGAGGACACAGCAGTTTGCACAGAAGGACACGTGAGAAGGGCTGTGCACCCTGTTTGTAGGCCCAGAGGCCAGGGACTTGCTCCAGGTCTCTGACATAATGGTGGGCATTAATCTCAGTGATAAAAACATTTTTTCTATAGAGAAAACCCCTGAGATGTCTGATGTTTCCACCCAGGCGGAACTGGTAAGGAAAAAGACTTCAGTGCAGACAGTAAGTTGCCACAAGATCCTTCCGGAGAAAAGGTAAGTACCTGCAAAAGATGTGCACAAATTGATGATCTGTTGTCTCAGGTGGCCAAGTTGCAGGAAACAATTAAAATGCTGCACACAGAATCACAGATTTTTTTTTCTTTGCCTAGATTGTAAAAGACCTTTAAGATCATCCAGCCCGATTGTTAACATAACACTGACAAGTCCTTACTAAACGAGAACATTGAATGTATAGAAATCACCTATGTCAATTGTGGAAGTCCCATCAAATCCCTCTGGGTCAAGATCAGAGGGGTTGCCTCCAAGGGGGATATTACAGTAGGCACCTGCTACTGACTTCCAAAACAAGACAATAAGGCAAATGAAGCAATATTTAGGTCACTTAAGCAAGCTTCAGGTCAACAGAACTTTCTTACAGGTGACTTCAACTACCCAGACATTTGTTGGAAGAACATTACTGCAGCTCACATATCATTCATCAAGTTCCTGGAACGTGTAGAGGACTGATGTAAATGGGGGAAGAGTGGCTGGGGAGCGGCCTGGCAGAGAGGGACCTGGGAGTACTGGTTGATTACCGGCTGAACATGAGCCAGCAGTGTGCCCAGGTGGCCCAGAAGGCCAATGGCATCTTGGCTTGTATCAGG